>JAPDNY010000966.1:0-21363 GCA_029375565.1 Gekko gecko
AATTCTGCACTAAAATAGAATTCAACCTTTTTAATCCAGGTTTTTCCCGCCATTCTGTCCTAAAATCAAGTTCAACCTTCTTTTTATTCTGGGTTTCCCCTCATTCTGCCTTACATTACCTCCCTTCAGTGGTCAGCCCGGTTTCAGCCTGCTGTTGCCCCGGGTTATTTGGATGCTGTTTTGCTGTGGACTTAAATTTCCTTGACTTGAACACTGAGAAAATCCGGAGTGGCAGGCAAATGCAGAAAGGATCTCTGTGTGAACTGGCAAAATCCAGTTGGAAAGAAAGGCTCAGCTGAGGAAATGTGAGCCGGCCATTGTCAATCTCCTTGCAGAAGTCTGCCAGTTCCAGATAATATGAAAAGAAAAGGAAACGCATCATTGAACAAAAGACAGCCATTTCTCTTAGAGGTGGGACACCTCTTACTAGGTATTGCAGTTAATTGCCTGAAACAGTGAGATGCTGTCTAGGAACAGCACGTTATGGCAGAATGGTTCCGATTAATTGATTACAGGCCACGGTTGTGTAACGAGACGTTAATTCCAGAAGCTTCCCATTTGCAAGCCTATCTGAAAAGCAATGAAACCTCTTTTTCCATATGATTGGTTAATTTTTGTTGCCGAGACAGAGGAAGGAATGGATATTTAATCCTGCCTGGAGGAAAGGATATAAATAATAGGATTAGGTCAGTAGAATTTTGGTTTTCCACAGTCCTCTGAAGATGCCAGGAGATTGCAGAAATCCCTGTGCCTAGTTAGGCACGAACACATCTGGAAGACTCACTGGCTACAACAGCTTTTATCTTAATAAAGTAGCTCTGCATACTAGAAATATAGATTCAGGTGGGTAGCCATGTTGGTCCAAAGCAGTAAAATAAAGCTGAGTCCAGTGGGGCACCTTTAAGACCAACAAAGCTTCATTCTGGGCATAAGCTTTCCTGTGCATTTTTATTGGTCTTTTTATTTATTGGTGCATTTTTATTGCCACTAGACTCAGACTTTATATTAGCAATATGTAAATTTGAAAAATGCAACAGTGGCCGCAGGATTGGAAAAGGTCATTTTACATTCCAATCGCAAAGAAGGGCAATGCCAAGGAATGTTCAAACTATCGCACAATGGCACTCATTTCACACACTAGCAAGGTCATGCTCAAGATCCTACAAACTAGGCTTCAGCAATACGTGGTCAGAGAACTGCCAGAAGTACAAGCTGGGTTTCGAAGAGGTAGAGGAACTAGAGATCAAATTGTCAACATTCGCTGGATTATGGAGAAAGCAAGGGGGTACCAGAAAAACATCTACTTCTGCTTCATTGATTACGCTAAAGCCTTTGATTGTGTGGATCACAACAAATTCTGGCAAGTCCTTAAAGAGATGGGAGTTCCAGACCAGCTCACATGTCTTCTGAGAAACATGTATAAGGGTCAAGAAGCGTCAGAACCGGATATGGAACAACTGATTGGAGTACAAGGAGGAAAAGGAGTACAACAAGGATGTATATTGTCACCCTGCTTATTTAATTTATATGCAGAGTACATCATGCAAAATGCTGGCCTGGATGAATCACAAGCTGGAATTAAGATTGCCAGGAAAAACATCAACAACCTCAGATATGCAGACAATAACACTCTAATGAGAGAAAGTGAAGAGGACCTAAAGAGCCTCTTGCTAAGGGTCAAAGAGGAAAGCACAAAAGTTGGCTTGAAACTCAGCATCAAAAAAACTAAGATCATGGCATCCAGCGCCATCACTCCTTGGCAAATAGAAGGGGAAGTCATGGAAGTAGTGACAGAATTCATGTTCCTGGGATCCAAGATCATTGCAGACATTGACTGCAGCCATGAAATTAAAAGACACCTGCTCTTTGGGAGGAAGGCTATGGCAAACCTAGACAGCATAATAAAAAGTAGAGTCATTACCCTGCCAACAAAAGTCCGTATAGTCAAAGCGATGGTATTCTCAGAAGTAATGTATGGCTGCGAGAGTTGGACCATAAGGAAGGCCAGGTGCCAAAGAATAGATGCTTTTGAATTATGGTGCTGGAGAAGACTCTTGAGAGTCCCTTGGACTGTGAGGAGATCAAATCAGTCAATCCTAAAAGAAATTAACTCTGACTGTTCCCTGGGAGGCCAGGTACTGAAGCTGAAGCTCAAATACTTTGGCCACTAGATAAAATGTGAACAGAATATACAAATTCAAATGGATAATAAGTATGAGCTCCAATACTGTAGCGTATGTTTGTGTTGTTGTAGTAATGTGTTATTTCTTTGTCTTGTTGTTTTGATGTGTAGCATCTTTTCTTCTTTCTAAAAAATAAAATGGCCCAGTTTGTGCTGGGTTTAATCTTAAAAAAATAATAATAATACTTTGGCCACCAAATGAGAAGGGAGCACTCACTGGAGAAGACCCTGATGCTGGGAAAGACTGAAGGTCAAAGAAGAAGGGGACGGCAACGGATAGACACTATTACCGATGCAATGAACATGAAATTAGGCAAACCCTGGGGGATGGCAGAAGACAGGTGGGTCTGGCGTGATGTGGTCCATGGGGTTGCAAAGAGTCGGCCTTGGCTGTGCAACTGAACAACAACAACAACTCCTGTGCACGTGCAAGTTAATTATTTCTTTACCCCTACACGGATAACAAAAGTATATATAGAATCATATCAATAGCTCAGAACTGTCAACATCTGTCAAGGATGTTGGAAGTCTTGTCCAGTCTTGCTATGAAATATTTAACTGAAGATGCAAGAGCTGGAATGAGAGGCTTTGCAGAAGCAGGGCCACATTACTTTGTTACTTCGTTGTTCTGGGACCATCTCTACCAGAACATCATCTTGCTATTAAGAAGAAGAAGAGATTGGATTTATACCCCACCCTTCATTTGGAGTCTGAGAGCAGCTTACAAACTCCTTCCCCTTCCCCTTCCCCACAACAGACACCTGTGAGGTAGGTGGGGTTGAGAGAACTCTAACACAAACTGTTCTTTCAGGAACAGCTGTGCCAGAGCTTGTGACTGTCCCACGGTCACATCAGCAGCTGCAAGTGGAGGAGTGGGGAATCAAACCCGGTTCTCCCAGATTAGAGTCCGCACACTTAACCACTACACCAAACTGGCTCTCCAGAACTCTGGCGACAACTAGAGCCCCTGTATTTTATTGTATTGTTTAAATGATTGTTTTATCCTGTTTTTAGCTGTATTAACCTTGGCATACATGCCTCATCTGTTAGCCGCCCTGAGCCTGCTTGGGGAGGGCGGGTTATAAATCTAAAAATAAATAAATAAATTACAGCCCTAGTGTGCCCAGGGCAAAGTATAAATTAAGGGGCTACTTAGTGGCAGGGGTAGGGTTGCCAGTCCCCCTTGCCACGGAGTCCGCCCTCCAAAGCATCCATTTTCTCCGGGGGACTGATCTCTGTAGTCTGGAGATGAGCCGTAATTCCAGGGGATCTTTGCATCTCAAATGGTGAAGAAGAAGTCCTCGATATACTCCAAAACACTGAAAACTGCATGAGCTACTAAATGTCTCCTCCAGCGTCCTCAGGGGAGGTGAAGCATTTAGAGAGAGATGAGCTGTAAACCCAAGAACAGGAACCCAAAGTCCTGGGAGAGAGGCTGTCTCATCTTCCCGGTCCTGCTGCAAAATATGAGTCAGCCAGAGACAGCTTTTCCAATTGCTGTCGAGACCTATTGTGACATGATGATTTGTGTTTTAGCACCCAGAAGGTATATAAATGCAATTATTTTGTCTGAATGGAGCTGGCGCACCCGGGGAACAGGTGCACGCCGCACTCCTGTTCTGCATGTAGATGGGCTCCCAGGTCAGAATGTCTTTGTGTTTGTCAAGAAGCCGGGGGCGGGGCGGGGCGTATGACTTTTTCTAGCCATGAAACATTTGCCTCGTGTCCCAAGTCATTTATTTTGAAAACAAGAGTGCAATTCAAGGACAGCCTGGGAGGGCTATTTTAGCCCTTGTGTGGTGCCTTTGCATTAATTGTCCTGAAGAATTTTGTACTGGGGGGGATTAGGGAAATTGGAAGCAATACATTTCTTTCATATAATTCTAATGAATTTCCTCAGCTAATCGGGTTTGAGTTTTCCGGTATAGAACGGAGCTCTGTGCCTAATCTTGTATTAAACAAAATAATGGGAATTATTAGAATTTCCCCACATCTACAGAGAGATTTATGGGTCATTCTACGGCGATTGCATTGCTGTTATTCACTGACCGGTATATGCTGTTCTTTTGCTCGAGATGTCACATATATTCTAGTACTCTTCTTATTTATAAATGCATTTATGAATTTGCTTTCATGCAGTAGATTTTTTTTTAATTGCACCAATAAGTATATGGAGGCTGTTGTGCATTTATGCTCTTCTTGTAATATTTAAGCACAAAGGCAGACTTTTTTGAAGCGCCACGACTGCAGAAATGGAGGCAACCAAGTATAAAATCTCTATAGGATCCCTACTAGGTTACAAACTGCTGCAGATTCTCCTTCGGGGTAATATTTGGAGGTTTTGAGGGATTGAATCAAGCCATTGGACAACTAAGCCTAGATAATTATGTCTGGGCTTTTCCACATTTGCATATTCCTTGCTCTTGTGTTCCTGTTGCTTGGGGGGGGGGGCTTCTGTTCTGCACATGTTTTGCTCCCTTAGTGATCAATTCGATATTACAGTGCTTTATGTCCAGCATATCACCCTGCAGACTTAAACTGCAGGTTTTTATTCCAGGCATATAGGGATGTAATAAAGAACTGACCACTAGAGGGAGCAAAACACAAGGAACAGGAACGCACAAGCAGGGAAAATGAGAATACCAAAAGCCCTCTGAATGCCAAAATCAATCTGGAGTAGTAGTCACTAGACTGATAAAATCTGGGGTCACCCAGAATAACCTTTAGACAATAGTCCTTTTCAGACATTAATGGTCTCGTTCTTCAGTTCTGTGTCCCAGTAGAACACAGTACACATGATCATCTCAACACATGAATTTGGCAGCTTCTGGAACGCACAAACACGTACTCCCCAAAGTCTGGTTTTCAGGCAGAGCGTACTTGAAGCTATGCGTTGCACTTTTCAGACACAGTTGCGCAGACTGAGATGATCACATGTAGCATGCTTTTCCAGTATACGGGACTGGATGAACAGAAATATCACACCAGGCAAACTTGGCATGATGTTCTCAGTGTTATGGGCATCGATTATGGGGTAAAGGGAACCAGAGTCATAAAGACTCGCACTGCCAGGAGATATCTAAATCAATCTGCCAAGTGTAGCAGCTGTTGCTCTGAATTTCTTCTCTGTGGGGCAGCCAGGCCTTGGACACAAAGCAGCAGGAGAGAAGAATCATTGCATGGCAGATACACAACTCCACTACCAAGAGGTGGCTTCTCCCATCTGGAAGAGACTTGATAGCAATAGCAAAGGACATCAGAAGCCTGGAGCAGGAACTCTGGGCCCTGTAGTAACCATTGTAGGTGCTGTGGAAACTCTCATTCTGTTTCTTATTGGGGTTAACTGGTGTGGTTAGTCCAGTTCCCATTCGTTAGCAGAATGCTTTAAACAAAACCGCAAATGCAGGAGCGTCACTTTACCAGGTTACTCCGCTTACAAACCTACACAGTGCTACGTTGCAAGTTTATTGGAGGAATACTTCTCTCTTTATTTGAGAAGTACACTTTTGGCTAGGAAAGAGTAGGGACAGGACTTCAGTTACAGAACATAAGAAGAGCCCTGCTGGATGGATCAGACCAATGGTCCATCTAGTCCAGCATCCCATCTCACACAGCGGCCAACCAATTCCCCTGGAGGGGCCAACAGCGGCATAGAAGCCGAGGCCTTCCCCTGATGTTGCCTCCTGGCTCTGGGATTCACAGGTTGACTGCCTCTGACTGTGGAGGCTCCCCTCAGTCACCACGGCTAGTAGCCCTTGACAGACTTATCCTCCATGAATCTCTTTAAGGTGTTCATTCCTGTGGCCATCACTACATCCTCTGGCAGTGAATTCCACATTTTAATCACTGTCTGTGTAAAGGAATATTTCCCTTTGTCCGTCCTGAACCTACTGCCCATCAGCTTCGTTGGATGCCCTCAAGTTCTAGTCTTTTGGGAGAAGGAGAAAAATGCCTCTTGGTCAGCTCTCTCCACCCCATTCATAATTTTATAAACCAGGTTCGAACCCCAGTTTTTGGCTTTTCTTGTTTTTAGGGAAATTGGGAGCAGATATTGAGGAGAACCTTTCTGTATCTGAAATGTGGAAGCTGTTGACTGACAGAGTGGACAGTATCAAGATATGTGGACCATTCTCTGACTTGCTCCAAGGCAGCTTTGTACGTTCTCAGTTTTGGTTTGGGTTTTTAAAGGATGTTATTTATTTATAGTCCACTTTTTCTCACTGAGACGCAAGGCAAATTGCACAGGGTACATGAATGCAGCCAACAGGATGTGACATCTAATAAGCATCACAGTCAAGAGTAGGATTACAGAAATTTGAAACAGAGCAAAAAGTATCACACACAATATGTGAAACAATGCAGAAAAAAGTATTATGTAAGTAGAAGACAATGGAGGGAAACTAGGTAATACATACGGCTAGATAATATATATGATTTTCGGTAGTATAGTCCACAGCCCCATTCCGTAAGAAGACAAAAAGAGCCCTGCTGGATCAGATCACTAGTCCATCTAGTTCAGCATCCTGTCTCACACAGTGGCCAACCAGTTCCTCCGGATGGCCAACACCAGGGCATAGAGACAAAGGCCTCCCCCTGATAAGAACATAAAAAGAGCCCTGCTGGATCAGACCAATAGTCCACCTAGTCCAGCATCCTGTCTCACACAGTGGCCAACCTGTTCCTCCGGATGGCCAACACTAGGGCATAGAGACTGAGGCCTTCCCCAGGTAAGAACATAAAAAGAGCCCTGCTGGATCAGACCAATAGTCCACCTAGCCCAGCATCCTGTCTCACACAGATGGCCAACAACATAGAGGCCGAGGCCTTCCTGTGATGTCGCCTGCTGATGCTGCTTAGTGCCTCTGAATGTAGAGGTTCCCCATAGCCACCGTGACTAGTTGCCATTGATAGACTTATCGCTTTATAAAAGCACCTTTCTCAACCATTTGGTTATAATTTAGCCCTCTTCCCTCTGTCAAAATGCCCTCCTGAACAATTCAGTGTTACATAGTTTGTAGAATGAAGGATGTGTGGGAATAGTCCTGACCTCACCAGGCAGGCCATTCCACAAAATGGGGTCCTAACGGAGAATGGACAGTTCTTGACCTGGTCCATTTGCAAGGTGGCACTCTCAAGAAGACCCTGCTCAGATGAGCACAGCCGTCATGGCGGAGCATAGGAGGAGAGGCAGTCCTGCAGATATGAGAGCCCAAGGCCATGAAGGGCTTTGTATGTGACAGCCAGTACCTTGAGCAGAGCGTGGTAACTTAGGGGCAGCCAGTGGAGTGGCTGCAGAATGGGCGTAATGTGCATGCTCCATACAGCTCCTGATAGTAACCAGGCTATAAGCAAAATACAAATGGGGATCACGGTTAGACGATATAAGTAAAGGTAAAGGTTTCCCTTGCTTGAAAGCCAGGTAAATTCGACTCTAGGGGGCAGTGCTCATCTCTGTTTCCAAGCCAAAGAGCCAGCACTGTCTGAAGACATTTCCATGGTCATGTGGCTGGCATGACTAAACATCAAGGCATACAGAACACTATTATCTTCCCACTGGAGCAGTACTTATTTATCAACTTGCAGTTTCTTGCTTTCCACCTGCTAGGTTGGCAGGAGCTGGGGTCAGAGACGGGAGCTCACTCCGTCATGCGGCACTCGGCTCTCGAACTGCCAAACTACAGACCTTCTGGTCTGCAGCTCAGCGTCTTAACCTCTGAGCCACCGCAACCCACTAGACAATATGGAAAACTGTAAGAACATGGTGAAGCAAGCCAGCCAACAATATATTGCATATGTTGTAATAAAACAATTTAATCCAACACGTAGTGAACTAATAACTAAGGATTCAATAGAATTTATGAACATATAAGTTAGAAGATATCAGAACATATCATACAAGGCATAAGCAATTCAAAAAACAATTGGCATCACCAGTTTAAGGACTACCTAATGATGAGTACATAATACACAATAAACAAGCTGAAGTCTTCCTGTATGTGCACAATCTTCAGGTAAATCTCCCGTGGTGCTTGGAACAGGGACTTCAAGCAAAAGTCTATCATCAGCTGAGCAAATCGTGATGGACAAGCAATGAAGACCACTTCAAGGAGACTCTCTTCCAAGAGCTGACAACCCTCTCTTAATTTGGTCCTGCAAGCGCGAAAAGGTTTGCTTAGAACACTATAGGCCAATTAAAAGAAGGGGGTATTTCAACAGTAACATGAAATACAACATACAATCTTCAGCCTGCATACTTACGGATACCACTCGTCAGAAGGGCCTGTTCTGATATCTTCTACCTTATATGTTTATATATTCTATTCAATCCCTATTATTATTACTAATTTCTCAAACAGTGAAAAGTCCAAACATTAATATTTGTGAAGAGGAATTATAAATATTGATGTCTGGACTTTTCACTGTTTGAGAAATTTGACTTGGACTATTTCTGAACATTATTTATGTATTTGGATCACATGTTCCGTTATTTTGTATATTTGAGCTACTGATTTACATAGTATACATTATATATATATGTTTGATAAACTACACCACTTAGATATGTTGAACGTTTTTCATTATTTTTGCATGGGTTTCATTTTTTTGTTTAATTTACCACCTGGAGGTTGGCAAGCCTACCTTCCTCCATAATGTCATGTTGCGACTCTCTCTCTCTTTATAGTTGCAAAACAGAGTTCATTGGCACATATGAGTCCTCTAGGTGCTCAAAAACCTTGGAAATAACTTTCAGAGAAGTCAATCACGTCCTGCTGCTCAGAACTAGATGTCAACTGCTTTTTATTTGTTGGAAGAGAAACCATTGACACGGTCTCTTAGCCTCAGCCTCCAGAGGGGGGTTTACAAGAGAGTTCGGTAGATAGACAGGCCAACTGTGGGATTTCTTTCCTGCTTGCTCTTCTGCCTCTGTACCTTTGATGTGTAGACTGATACATCTCAGGGAAACTGCCTTCCTTCCTTCCATTCCTTCTTCTCTCACACACATGCACAAAGAAGGAGCACATTGCTCTCCTTTCCTTGCACCATGGATGCAACCTCCATCTGCATCCATCCAGGTAGTTAGACTAGTTAGATCCTGTCCCTAGCTCTCATCTTTACTATCTAGAATGAAGTTCCCTAGATAAAGAACTCTTTTTAGTTTGAAACTCACAAGCGGCTCTGTGTAACTCTGTAACTTGTAGGAACATGTAGAAACAAAAAAAAGTTCTGCTGCGTTTAGCCTTTTAAGTGCACTCTACTACAACAGAATACAGATTACTGGTTTACCATAGCAGTGAATCTATCCTTCATTATTTACTGGTTAGAGATGCTTGCATACAAGCTACGTAACTGGTTAAAAACCTCCTATTTACCCAAGGGTACCCGGGAGTGTGAAGCGGCGTTTGGAAGTAGGTTAAAAGCATTCCAGTACACTTCCGTGTAATGTTCAAGAATTTGGCTGTTAATATTCATAGGAGTGGTAGCCTGGCACACCGTGTGTTGAGGAGCTCTGCGCATTTTAATAACTTCATATTTCATTAAGCCCCCCCCATCATGCCACATTGATTGACAAGTTGATTGAAAAACTCACCTGCTATAAACTCAGGGAAGTCAGTCGGCTCAGTGCCCGAAGGCATGCCAGGATAATTAAATGGAACACTTCCTTTCATATATTCCCCCTCCCCATGCTGTTCTTCAGAGCGCTGTGGTTTGAACAGCAACATGAAGGATCAGCTGACACTAGCAGAGATCTAGAAGGAGGGCCAAATTGGGAAGGACACTTTCCTTCTCCTAAACCAGCAGTGGGAAAATCGATATTCTATGCCAAGAGAGCATGGATTCTCATGTGTTCTCATTACAGTTACCTAATTTGATCATCTCCCCCTGCAGGGGACGAGCCTCAGATAAATTTCAGCTTCGATTCTGCAGTCAGCCTGCCAGCGCTAGGTGGAGATTGGGGGGGTGGAGCCTGGGGAGGGTGGGGTTTGGGGCGGGACCTCAGCAGGGGACAATGACACAGAGTCCACCCTCTAGAGCTGCCATTTTTCTCCAGGAAAACTGATCTCTGTCATCTGGAGATCAATTGTAATCGAAGATCTCCAGGCTCCACCTGGAGGTTGGCAAACCTATTTAACTTGCACCCAGTAGCCATTATGCAAATAAAGCAATGTGTGATTCCCCCCCCCCATAAAAAGAAACCCATGTGTCACGGGCTGTGGTGCCAGTCAAAGGGAGTCCAGAACAAGCCAAAGTCAGGAGCCAAGAAGACAGTGCAAAGTCCAAAAAGCCCAGCTGGGGTCAGGAGCCAGGAACACAGAGCCAAGTCCAAAGGTCTAGGTGCAAGAGCCAAGACAGAGTGGATGCAAGCAGCACGAAGCTGACTTGTTGCTTCCACAAAGGGTACTGCCCAGAGTGTGGAGTTAAAGGCTGCTACCAATTAGCCAGCTGCACAATCACCCAGGCTCCTATTAGAACTCTGGGCTAGCTGAGCATCTCCCTTGTAGCCTGGCCTCTCTTCGTCTGCTTGCTAAGTTTTATCGCAGTCACTCCCTTAAACAAGTCACATGTGGGGGTAAGTCAGGAGGACTTTCAACTTGCAGTTTTTCCTTCTTATCTGGGCCAGGTGTGAAGACTGCTGTTACAGGCACTTGCCAGCTCTCCTCCTCTGCTGCTTCAGAAGGGCCAGCTGTAGTTTCTGCAGGTTCTGTCAGCTCATCCTCATCCATGCCCATGACACCGTGAATAAGTACATAATGGTCCACCAACCTCCTCAGTAAACCTCATGTTTTTTGCTGCCACTGCTATCAGGTTTTTGGAGCCTACAAAAAAGCAGTTCTCAAGCATCTGGCAGACATTGGTTTGTCCTCGTGGATCTCAAGTTGTGCAAGTCTTATCCAGAAGTTCACGTTGGCCACTACAGCCAAAACCTCTCTGTGTGTGGCTACAGAGGGAAGGCCTGGAAAGTGATCCCACCCGGTGACTCCCAGGGGATGCCCTGGAAGAATCGAGGAGGCATTTAAATGCCTCCCCATGCCTTCCCCGGCCTTTCCAAAGGCTGGCTTGCCCAGGCTCCCCACAGCCACGGGGCGCCCGGGCAAGCCAAGGGAAGGCAGTTTAAACTGCCTTCCTTCCCCTCCAAGAGCTGGCTTGCCCGAGCTCCCTGCAGTCGCGGGGTGCCTGGGCAAGCCAAGGGAAGGCATGGGGGTGTGGCCTAATATGCTCCTGAGTTTCTGTTGTTGGGTGTGGCCTATTATGCTAATGAGTTCCTGCTGGGCTTTTTCTACAAAAAAGCCCTGCCTACAGTTAAGAACTAACTAAGCAAAGGGAGACAAGAATAAATGGAGACTGCCAGGGTTTCATACCTGGCCATTTGAGCCACCTTTTTGGAAAACGGAAAATGAACTGAGCAGCTTTGACATTAAAACTTTTTTGCAGTGACGATACAGTTCAGACACGAGCTGGGTTGACTTCTGATCGTGTGCAGTCGCAGCTGGTCGCTACCGCTGAGTCTAATGTGATTTTTCTGAAATGGAACATTTAATATGTCTTTAACTCCTCTGATATTGCATAAGCTTTTCATAAATGCTAGCTGCTGTTGACATCAATTTCAGCAAATATATTTAGCACAATACACTAATGTGCTGGCGGTAAGCTACTTAATGAGCCTTGAGGGAGCTTTCTTCAATGTGTTTTAAACGGCAGCCACAACGGAGAGGACAATTAGCTTCCAAAGATGCGATATTATGTAGGGTATTCTGAAAGCACGGTCTCTGTCACTTCAGCAGAGCAGTGGGGCCTTTGCATCTTAATAGATGAGAAACCTGAAGATATTAACATAGCCGTTAAACAACACAGTGATCATTGCTGTTCAGTACACTGGGCAGCATACATAAAAGCCTTCAGGGTATATGCTCTATTAGGGTTACAACCTCTGGGTGGGGAAATCCCTAGAGATTCCGGGGGTGGAGCCTGGGGAGGGTGGGGTTTGGGGAGGGGAGTGTCCTCGGCAGCACGTAATGCCTTATTTATTTATTATTCAGCTTACACCCCACCCTCCCTGCAAAGCAGGCTGACACCATAGAGTCCACTCTCCAAAGCAATAATTTTCTGCAGGGGAACTGATCTTGGCTGCCTGTAATAGCGAGAAGTCCCCAGGTGTCACCTGGAGGGTGGCAAACCTAAAATCTCTTCTTGATGATGATGCAACCAGCCAGTCTCCACCTTCCACAAGCCGCTTTCTTGTATACGAATGGAAGTATAGAATCAATCTTGGCCCTGCCCGCATATAGATAAAGATATATATAACAAAACAACCCTTGCATATTTCCTGGGTGCACTACTGTCTCCAGGCACAATCAAAAGCAGGCCCCTGGCCAGGATTTTGTAGTGGGGGGGGGCTTTAAATAAGCCGGGGGGCACTGATGTCACACAAAAAACAGAATTTAAAAAACTCGTCCCCATCGCCGGCTTGCTCAGCCCTCTGGGGGATCAAGCAACCTGTGATCACCTGGCTGCAGCACATCTCACACCTGCCTTCCAGGGCTTTCTAGCTCCTGGGAGATCACCAGGCAAATCTGTGCTTCCCCCCTGCAACCTTCAGATCCCGAGACCTGCCCCCAGTCCACCTGCAGAGCGATTGCGGGGGTGGGGGGAAGAGAGTGCTGCTGCAGCTGCGTATCTCCCGGTTCCTTCCTTGGGCTTAGCGGCTTCCCCATTTGTTTCTGATCACAGAGCTTTTATCTCGGTCTCTTTGGCTTGCGTCGCCCTACAGGAAGGGTGGGCGAGGCAGGAGGAAGCAGAGCTGTGCCTGCCGCCAGGGCACACAGAGCAGTAGGGAGGGTCATCGCTCCCACACAACTCTCCTTAAAATGGGGGCGGGGGGAGATGGTCCTTGAGACACACACACACACACACACACCTTCCTGTCTTTCTTTCAAACAGCCCAACATCGTCGGCTCTCTCTTGGGCTGAGTGGAACTGGCGGCAGCCTCCTTCACCGGAGAGTCACATTTTGTTTCATAGCCAGGGCAAAAAGAGATACGGGGGGGAAGGGGGAGGCTTGCAGCAGCGGCGGCCAGCATGAGGAATAAGTCAGGGGGCCTGTCCAGGATAGTAAGTTGGGGGCCCTGGCAGAAAGTCGGGGGGCCAGGCCCCAAAATGATCCAATCTAGCTACAGGCCTGATTAAAAGTGCTAGTTCCTACCTTTTAAGACCCTAAAATAGCTCAGGGTTCAGGAAGCTGAATGTCGGCCTCTTTCAAGACAAGGAATGACACTTAACAGGAGACTTCATGATCCTATCTAACTGTCTTCTTGCTCATTGTCTTCTAACTGTCTGTGGTGTAATGGTTAAGAGTGGTGCTCTCTGATCTGGAGAGCTGGGTTTGATTCCCCACTCCTTCACATGCAGCCAGCTGGGTGACCTCAGGCCAGTCCCAGGTCTCTCAGAGCTGTTCTCTGAAGAGCACCTAGAACTGAGCTCCAAAGTGAATTGGGTGCTAGTGTAGACAGAGCAAGACTAGAGCAACTGTCGTTTCCAAACAGTCTAGTGTAATCTAGATGTTACCATGGCGTGCAATACATGGCAAGATTTTTTTCCTGCCTAGTAACGGCTACAGGGGGCTCACCAGCTGATGCTGGGTTCAGCAGCACAATCTCCTCCTCCTACTCCTCCACCACCACTACCACCACTGGTTCCCAACCTTTTTGGTATGGTGACCCACAAGTACTAATTTACTTAGCATGGTGACCCATCCAGGGCCAGCCCAAGGTTTCTTGGTTCCCAAAGCAAACTATGACCTTATCTAATCCAGCATTGCACTTTCTACAGCAGCCAGCCAGATACTGCTGAGAAACCCACGGACATTGCACAAAGCATGCCATTGCCCCCAAGCAAGTGGGACTTCATTTCCCCCTTCTTCCCGTTATTACCAGAAATCTACTAGTTGCTAGGCAGATTTTCTTTCCAGAATGCGTGTTGTTGTTGACAGTTGGGGATGAGGAGAGAAAGACTGATACAACGGGCAGGAGTGGCCGATAGGGATGGCTGGCCCACAGTCTACTTCCAGAGGTTTCGTGACCCACTTCTGGGTCCTGACACACAGGCTGGGAAACACCATAATAGACCAAAGGTACATACCAAAGAGAGCCACATTCACAGTTGCCATCAACCAAAAGAGCCACATGACTACTGGATGGCCTGTAAGAGCCGCCCTTTTCAGCATTCGCTGTAGGAGCTCAGACAAGAGAACAAGACTGCCAAGGCACCTGGAGGAGAGCAAGCTGACCGTGGGGAGTAAAATTGCCACTTCCATCCTCACTGTGGCCAGCTTTCTCTTCTCCCAGGTGGTTGCCATGGTGACGGTTTTATACTCTCGCCTCTGTGGCCGGCCGGCCCCGTTCCTGGGACCTGCCCAGCCTGCTGGGTGAGAGAGCAGAGGTTGCAGAGAAGGGTCGGAGGCTGCTGGACAGGACACGCCTTTACCTTCCATCCCTGGCATGACTAGCAGCTAGGGTTGCCACCTCCAGGTTGAGAAATACCTAGAGGTTTTGAGAGGTGGAGCCTGAGGAGGGCAGGATTTTGAGAGGGGAGGGACATCAGTGGGGTATAATGCCACAGAGTCCTCTTTCCAGGGTGGCCATCTTCTCCAGGTGAACTGATCTCTGTTGCCTGGAGGTCAGTTGTAATCAGGAGATCTCCAGCCACCACCTGGAGTTTGGTAGCTCTACTTGTGGCTGACCTGTATGCCAGTCATTCCAATGGGGGCTGTTTAGAGGTTCTGTACCACCTGCCGGCCACAAGCCCGCCAGGCAATATCCTTGCCCGCTTCCCTGAAACATGGGGCAGGTCCCACATTTGAGAGCAGTGCTCAGAAGAGCTCCAGTTGAAGAACCGCAGGGGGCCCCTGAGCCACGGAGGATCACTGTAGTAGTCTATTTTGCAAGTATATGTAACTCCTCCAGTGGAATGGAAGGAGACAGTACTATGGCTCTCCCACTCAATACCCCCCCAGGTTCCACTTTCTATCTCACCGCCTTCTACGCCTTCTAAAATAGTGGGCTGTTTGTAGGTTTTGAACCTCTGTCTGACACAGCAAAGGCAACCATTAGGCATGTCGTAGGAAGTCCAGCACAGGCCCCAACTAGGGTGGCCAGCCTCCAGGTGGGGCCTGGGGATCTTCTGTTTTTACAAGTGATGTCCAGCTGGCAGAGATCAGCTCCCCTGGAGAAAATGGCAGCTTTGACAGGCGGACTCTATGGCATTGAACCATGCTGAGGCCCCTCCCCTCCCCTAGGATCCACCCCCAAAGTCTCCAGGTATTCTCCTACCCAGACTTGGCAACCCTAGGCCCAACACAGCAAAGGAGCTCTTTGAGGAGTCCCTCCATACTCAAAGTGCCTCCATGAGGGCAGAGTTGGTTTCTGTGCCACGTTTGTAATCTATGTATCGAGGGAAGCAACTGGCAAATCAGATTCGGAGACGTTCTCTTTCTCCCTGTTGTTACAGAAAGGACTGCAATCTGGTGATTGCATTAGCCATGCAAAGATGTAATATGTTCTGAGGTGCATTGGATCTCTTTCGTATTCCCAAGCATCCCAAAATCAAGTTTTCACTGCAGGATGCATGCAAAGTACAAAACACTCCTCTTTTCCATCCGTGAGGTAATTCCAGGAAAGGAATGTATTTTGAATACTTTCAAGGTATTTAAGAACATAAGAACATAAGAGAACATAAGAGAAGCCAATGTTGAATCAGGCCAATGACCCATCTAGTCCAACACTCTGTCACACAGCGGCCAAAATATACCAGGTGCCATCAGGAGGTCCAGCAGTGGGGCCAGGGCACCAGAAGCCCTCCTACTGCTGCCCCCTCCAGCACCAAGAATAGAGTGCATCACCTGCCCCAGACTGAGAGTTCCCATCTATACCCTGTGCCTAATAGCCACTGGTGGACTTCTGCTCCATATGTTTATCTAATTTCCTCTTGAAACTGTCCATGCTTGCAGCTGCCACGACCTCCTGTGGCAGTGAATTCCATATGTTAATCACTCTTTGGGTGAAGAAGTATTTCCTTTTATCTGTTCTAACCCGACTGCTCAGCAATTTCATAGAGTGCCCACGAGTTCTTGTATTGTGAGAAAGGGAGAAAAGTACTTCTTTCTCAACCTGCTCAATCCCATTCATAATCTTAAAAACCTCAATCATGTCACCTCTCAGCCATCGTTTCTCCAAGCTAAAGAGCCCCAAGCATTTTAACCTTTCTTCATAGGGAAGGTGTTCCAACCCTTTTATCATTCTAGTTGCCCTTCTCTGCACTTTTTCCAATGCTATAATATCCTTTTTGAGATGTGGTGACCAGAACTGTACACAGTATTCCAAATGAGGTCGCACCAATGATTTATACAGGGGCATGATGATACTGGCTGATTTGTTATCAATTCCCTTCCTAATAATCCCCAGCATAGCGTTGGCCTTCTTTATTGCAGCTACACATTGTGTAGACATTTTCAGCGAGTTATCCACTACGACTCCAAGATCTCTCTCTTGGTCCGTCTCTGCCAGATCAGACCCCATCAACGTGTATTTATATTTAGGATTTTTGGCTCCAATGTGCATCACTTTGCACTTGGCCACATTGAACCCCATTTGCCACGCTGACGCCCACTCACCCATCCTCAACACATCCCTTTGGAGTGCCTCATAATCCTCCCTGGTTTTCACCACCCTGAACAACTTTGTGTCATCTGCAAATTTAGCCACATCACTGCTTACTCCCAATTCCAAATCGTTAATAAACAAGTTAAAAAGCATCGGACCGAGTACTGATCCCTGTGGTACCCCACTGCTTACCACCCTCCACTGAGAAAGTTTCCCATTTATACTCACTCTCTGTTTCCTATTTATAAGCCAGTTTTTGATCCACAAGAGGACTTGTCCTTTTATCCCATGACTATTGAGCTTACTTAGGAGCCTTTGATGAGGAACTGTATCAAAAGCTTTCCGGAAGTCAAGGTAAATAATATCTATTGGGTCCCCCTTGTCCACATGTTTGTTCACTCCCTCAAAAAACACTAACAGGTTAGTGAGACAAGATCTTCCCTTACAGAACCCATGCTGGGTCTGCCTCAATAGTTTTTGTTCATCAATGTGCCTACTAATTCTTTCCTTAATAACAGTTTCCACCAACTTACCCGGTATCGATGTCAGACTGACTGGCCTGTAATTTCCTGGATCTCCCCTGGAGCCCTTTTTAAAGATGGGAGTGACATTAGCTACCTTCCAGTCCTCAGGAATGGAGGGAGATTTTAAAGAAAGATTACATATTTTTGTCAGGAGATCCACAAGTTCATATTTGAGTTCTTTCAGAACTCTCGGATGAATGCCATCCAGGCCTGGTGATTTATTAGTTTTTAAATTGTCCATCAGTCGGAGGACTTCCTCTCTTGTTACCGCAATCTGATTCAGGTCTTTCAAACCCCTCCCGAAATCGGTGCTTCTGGAGTGGGCAAACACTTCTCCTCTTCCACAGTGAAGACAGAGGCAAAAAATGCATTCAGCTTCTCAGCCATTTCCCTATCATCCTTCACTACTCCTTTTACCCCTTGGTCATCCAAGGGCCCCACTGCCTCCCTGGCTGGCTTCCTATTTCTAATGTATTTGAAGAAAGTTTTATTGTTGGTCTTTATGTTTTTTGCGATATGCTCCTCATATTCCCTTTTTGCTTGCCTGATCACAGACTTGCATTTTATTTGCCATAGTCTGTGTTCCCTTTTATCAACCTCACTAAGACTAGCTTTCCACCGCTTAAAGGAATCCTTCTTACCTTTTACAGCTTCCATTACTTTATTTGTTAACCATGCAGGCTTTTTTCTATACCTATTTGTACCTTTCCTAACCTGCGGTATATATTTTTTCTGAGCTTCTAGGATTGTCTTTTTAAATAGTCTCCAAGCTTCCCCAATGGTTTTGACCTTCTCCACTCTTCCTTTCAATTTCTTCCTCACATGTCCCCTCATACCAGAGAAGTTACCCCTTTTAAAGTTAAAAGTGGTTGCGTCAGTCTTTTTGGGCAACTCCCTATCTGTACAAATGTTAAACTCAATGACATTATGGTCACTGTTCCCAAGTGGTGCAATCACTTTTACATCTCTCACCAGGTCTTGGGTGTTACTTAGGACCAAATCCAGGATCGCCTCTCCCCTGGTAGGATCTGTGACCATCTGTTCCACAGCACAGTCATTGAGAGTGTCTAAGAACGCAATCTCTTTTTCCCGACTAGAACTCATATTGACCCAATCATTGTGTGGGTAGTTAAAGTCGCCTATTACAACACAGTTATTTCGTCTAGCCACTATCTTTAATTCATTCATCATTTTATAATCCTCCTCTATCTTTTGATCTGGTGGGCGATAACAAACTCCCACTGTTAAGCCTCCTTTTGGACCCACTATTTCAACCCATAGCATTTCCAGAAGTGAATCCAATTCTCTTACCCTCTCAATCTTACTGGACGGTATACCCTCTCTGACATACAGAGCCACCCCACCTCCAACCCTTTCCCCCTATCCTTCCGATATAATTTATAACCAGGAATCACCGTATCTCACTGATTTTCCTCATCCCACCAAGTTTCTGAAATACCCACAATGTCTATTTCCCCCCCAACACCAAGCATTCCAACTCCCCGATTTTACCTCGGAGACTTCTAGCATTTGTGTATAAACACTTATAGTTTCCCATGTTTGTTAAGCCCACAGCCTTCCTCTTGCTGCCTCGAGACCTTGCCAGGCAGTTCCTATCATTAGCCACAGTCTCAATGGACAATTGTAATCCATTTCCTTGTACAAAAGTAATAGCTACCCCTTCATCTCTTTGAGATGAGCCATCCCGAACCAGAGACTTTTCATCTCCTGTCGGCTTTCCCCCATTATTCAGTTTAAAAACTGCTCTGCCACCTTTTTGATTTTGAGCGCCAGCAGCCTGGTCCCTTCTCGGGACAAGTGGAGACCGTCCCTTTTGTACAGCTCCCTCTTGTCCCAAAAAGCATCCCAGTGCCTAACAAACTTGAACCCTTCCCCCTACACCATCGTCTCATCCACGCATTGAGACTCCTGATCTGTGCCTGTCTCTCCGGCCCTGCGCATGGAACAGGTAGCACTTCTGAGAAGGCTACCTTGGAGGTCCTGGCCTTGAGTTTCCTGCCCAGCAGCCTAAATTTCTCCTCCAGGACCTCACGACTGCATTTCCCCACATCGTTGGTGGCTCCTCCCCAGCACTATCTACCAGCCTATCTAAAACACGGGTAATGTCCGCAATTTAAACATTGTTTGTGAGCCTCTCTTGTATCATAAAGCTTCCTGGACATGTTCTAACACAGACTTAAATTATTGCTTCATCTTAATAAGATGTCAATATAAAGCACATGGCACAGCTTTATACTTACTTACAATGGCAAACGGCAAATTCTATTTATGTTGATATTTAGTAAATTATGTATTTATTTATTTATTAAATTAGATTTACGAGGCCACCCTTCCCTGCAAGCAGAGCTCAGGGCAGCTTACAACAAAATAGTATACAGAATTCTTTAAATTAAAACCAACATTGAAACCACCTAAAAAACAGATCAGTACATAAAACCGGGGGGAGGGGTTGGCTCCCCAGCCTCCTTGGGGGAGAGGTTGCGAGGTCTGGGGGAGTATATGGGAGTGCCAGATGTCATACTGTCCCCCTGTCTCTGTCCTCAACCAAATGCCTGGTGGAGCATTATGATTCTGAAAACAGCAAGGATCAGTAAAAGGCACAAATGCGACACTGCGGATAGTGTATTTGGCTCCTCCGTGGCAGCTAGAGGCAACAAAGGTAGGAAGAAAGTGCGTCTCTTGGGCCACTTCAGGTGGTGGAAGCTTGGGTTTCAAGCCTGTACTTGATGATAGATTTTCTGGACAGACCCGGCCAAGTCAGTAGCATGACAGCCCTTTCCCACTCACATAAAGTACTTACCACCTTCTACACCTCTCTTTCTCAGTTTCTGGGTGACACATAGGTCAAGACGTCACACTGGCCACTATTTGCCACCTTTCTTGTCTCTTTTTAAATATAGAGAGCCTTTAACACTTCCCATCTCAGGTCCTCTCTCTCACTCACAGAGACATCGGCAGACAGGGTAGTCCAGGCTCTCACTCACACAGAATGATTGGGGCTGGGGGACCAAAGTTCTGTACTCCCACCGATGGACCCCAACTTGTAATATGCTGCATCTGCAAGACTTTGACCTTGATTTGTATGATAGGAATATTACTGTATTTTATTGGAGTTTTGTTTTTACTTTTGTGTGTGTGTGTGTGTATATTGTATACTGCTTACTATTTGATGGAAGCCACCCTGAGCCTGCTATGTGGGGAGGGCAACATATAAATCCAATAAACAAACAAACAAATAAATAAATAAATAAATATTCCAGTCAAACGCTACCACCGTTTATTCCTTTCCTAATATCTATCTAGGGGCTGTGGTGGCCCAGAGGTTAAGACCTGAGCTGCAGACTGGAAAGTCGGTAGCTCGGCAGTTCGAGACCCGAGTGCCATGTGACGGAGTGGGCTCCCGTATCTGGCCCCGTCTCCTGCCAACCTAGCAGTTAGAAAGCAACGAACTGCAAGTAGATAAATAGGTGCTGCTCCGGTGGGAAGGTAACAGTGTTCCATGCACCTCAGCAGTTAATCATGCCAGCCACATGACCATGGAAAAGTCTTTGGACAGTGCTGGATTTTCGGTTTGGAAACAGAGATGAGCACCAGACCCTAGAGTCGGATTCAATTGGCTTTCAAGCAAGAGAAACCTTTACCTTTAATCTCAATCTCTCTCTCTCTCTCTCTCTCTCTCTCTCTCTCTCTCTCTCTCTCTCTCTCTCTCTACACACACACACACACACACACACACACACACACACACACACAATTGGGATTCTTTGTTACAAATTGACTATTTTCAGACATCTCTAAGCAGCTCTTCTCCACAGTTTCACTCAGTCAGACATCCTCTTTTCCCTCACAATTCCCCAGCTGCGAACTCCCAACTGCCCTCTTAGCTGCTGTTTCCCAACTGACTCTACCCAACAGTCTGTGAACTCTCATTGATCACTTTTAGAGAGAGGCGGAACCTAGCCTGTTCATCGCAACTAGGTTT
>JAPDNY010000967.1:0-21340 GCA_029375565.1 Gekko gecko
GAGAAACGATGGCTGAGGGGTGACATGATCGAGGTTTATAAGATTATCAATGGGATTGAGCAGGTTGAGAAAGAAGTACTTTTCTCCCTTTCTCACAATACAAGGACTCGTGGGCACTCCATGAAATTGCTGAGCAGTCGGGTTAGAACAGATAAAAGGAAGTACTTCTTCACCCAAAGAGTGATTAACACATGGAATTCACTGCCCCAGGAGGTGGTGGCAGCTGCAAGCATGGACAGTTTCAAGAGGGAATTAGATAAACATATGGAGCAGAGGTCCATCAGTGGCTATTAGCCACAGGGTATAGATGGGAACTCTCAGTCTGGGGCAGGTGATGCACTCTATTCTTGGTGCTGGAGGGGGCAGCAGTGGGAGGGCTTCTAGTGTCCTGGCCCCACTGCTGGATCTCCCGATGGCTCCTGGTATATTTTGGCCGCTGTGTGACAGAGTGTTGGACTAGATGGGCCATTGGCCTGATCCAACATTGGCTTCTCTTATGTTCTTATGTTCTTAAACTTTCTGCTGCTGCTTCAGACCAGCATGGTGACCCCCTTGAATCTGGGCCAAGTGAAGTTCACGGTGAAGGAAGGATTTAAACTT
Source organism: Gekko gecko (assembly GCA_029375565.1). Taxonomy (NCBI): domain Eukaryota; kingdom Metazoa; phylum Chordata; class Lepidosauria; order Squamata; family Gekkonidae; genus Gekko; species Gekko gecko. The sequence continues at coordinate 601 of JAPDNY010000967.1, forward strand.
CATTTCCCCAGGTCTGAAGTGCTAAACTAGGTTCCCTCTCTGAAAGGGAAAAACCGGTTACGCCTGGCCGGGGAGGGTCTTCAACCATACTAGGGACAGGCAATTTCTGGTCAGAGGTCTGTGAGGCATAATTAGACGAATGGGTTGCTACTCGAAAGGGACCCATTCTACTGGGTCATTGACAGCCAGTTTGGTGTCGTGGTTAAGTGCATGTACTCTAATCTGGGAGAACCGGGTTTGATTTCCCCACTCCTCCACTTGCACCTGTCCGGATCACCTTGGGCAAGCCATAGTTCTGATAAGAGCTGTTCTTGAAAAAGAGGAGTTTCTGTCAGAGCTCTCTCAGCCCCACCTACCTCACAGGGTGTCTGTTGTGGGGAGGGGAAGGGAAAGGAGTTTGTAAGCCGCTCTGAGACTCCGAGTGAAGGGCAGGGTATAAATCCAATCTCTTCTCTTCTCCTTGTTGGCTGCCGAATAGAGAGAAATGGATGTTTGGGGCCACTTGTTTGTCCCTGTGTTTATTTATTAAAATACTCAGCCCCTCCCCTGCTCATTTCACTCATCAGTCCTGTAGCTCGCTGCATTCACGGTATTGTTCTAGAGGGGACCTGCCCCTACACATTCCACAGGCTCACCCCCAAGGTGCTATTTGGCTCTCTTTTTCTCCTAAGTATTTTCGGTACCGATCCTTCCTCTAGAGTATTATTCTAACGAGCATCGTCCTCAAAGAGACCTCTTCATCGGCAAAGTGTTTGAAAGGAGGGGATCCGTTTCGCCCTTCCTGTTTGTGCTGCCTCAGCCTCCCTGGCTTCTCGTGAGCAGTGTTCCCTCTAAGCTGAGTCAGTGTGAGCTAGCCCACAGTTTTTAGCCTCCAGCTCACAGATTTTTGTCTTAGCCCAGGAAGGACGGCTCCAGAGCAAACCAATTATGCAGTAGCCCAATCGCTCGCTCACGGCTTTAATGCCAGTCGCTCATAAAGTAGAATTTTTGCTCAAAAGACTCCACAGCTTAGAGCAGTGTTTTTCAACCACTGTGCCGTGGCACACTAGTGTGCCGTGAGATATTGTCTGGTGTGCCGTGGGAAAAATTCCAATTTCATCCGTAACATATGAACAATTATAAAATAAAGTATTATTATTTCATAATAAAGTAATTATAAAATAATTTCTTTGTGTTTATTTGATCCCTATTCAAGAGAATTACTTTATATATAGTCAATATAGGCACAGAGTTAATTTTTTTTAACATTTTCTAATGGTGGTGTGCCTCGTGATTTTTTCCATGAAAAAAGTGTGCCTTTGCACAAAAAGGTTGAAAAACACTGGCTTAGAGGGAACATTGCTCGTGAGTAAACCTCTGCTTCCATTTCAAATACTGGAAGGACATTCTGGGGCTGATCCCGGCCAGAATGGGCAGATTCCTTTCGTTTTTGACAGGGGTCATTTTGTGGAAAAAGAGGTGCAGGGGCTCAATAACATAACTCATTAGCATAACTTATTTGCATATGCCACCCACCCCTGACATCACCGGAAGTGTGTCAGAAGGCAACACTCACCGCTCAGGCTCCAGTGGGCTGTTTTGGATTGCCAGCTATGGGGGGGGGGAAGCGTGCAGATCTGCCCTCACAGAGGAGGGAGAGCTTGTACCTGAATCAGCCTTGGTCTTGAAGGTGCCACGGGTCTCTTTTGGATGGCCGGCAAGTGCAGGAAAGTGCGTGGCTGATCGTGGGTTGAAGAGGGCGGCACAGAGGCCCCCCATGGCCTCGAGCAGGTTGGGGCCAGGGCAGTGGCGGGGCAGAGGTGCAGGAAGAGGCGCAGGAGGCCGAGGCGGAGTTCCTCGCAGGCCTCGCAGGAATCACCTGGGCCCACCTTGCAGAGGCGCTGCACCAGGGCCGGCATGAGGACAGGCAAAGCATGGGTGGGCTGGGTGCCATGGCCCAGGCAGTGGGGGAGCAGCTCCAGGGCCAGTTTGCAGCAGCGTTCCACTGGGTCAGCCAGCGGGCCGGGAAAGGCGGGGGGCTGCTGGGAGCAGGGGGCGGGGCTTGCTGCATGTGCCCGCCCCCTGGGCCAAGGGCGTAGACTTTCCAATTTCCCAGGGGGGCTGGGGCTGGGCCAGAGGCATTGCTGTGCTAGGTCCTTAAAAGAACTAAGGCCCAGTGACATCACAAGCCATTGTCACTATTTATGGAGGTGGAGATATGTGGGATTTAGGAAGGAGCCCTCCAGAAATTTAGGGGGTCCTGGGAACCCTTGAGAACTCCCCTAGCCAGACCCCAATGACTCAGAAACAAAGCACAGCATAAGCAAAATCCTCTACATCCTCTCCTACTGGAGAGAGCAGACCATGCTGAAGTAGATGGACCAATGGCATAACGACCAGGGGGGACTGAGGAGACCCATGTTCAGATCTACATTTTGCATGACGCTTACTCGGTGATACTGGGACAGTTAGATTTGAGTCCAGTAGCAGATTAGAGACCAACAAGAGTTTCAGAGAATAAGCTTCCAAGAGTCAAAGCTCCCTGCATCGAGCTGGGTGATATTGCCATTGTTGTGAGGTCAATATAAGGGAAGGGAGACTGGAGGAAGGGTGGGATAAAGAGGTGATTGACAGACAACATGTGACTAGCAGAGTCCATTGGGATGGAAGAGGAGTTTACAGGGAAAAAATAGTACCAATTAATGTGACCAAGAAAACAGATCTTCTCAAACTAAAACATCATAAATTATAGCCTGAACATGAACCTATTTTGTAATGCATTAAGTGATGTAGCAGTGGTGACAAAACCTCTAGTGGCATTTAGTTGAACTTCCTGGACAGACAGATGTATTTTCGGTTGCTACTGGCCAAACTGGTCTGACTTTAGAGAGTTGGGACAAGCAGCAAGGCTTGAGGAAGGGGATGTAGATCCATAGTTATAGAAAAGGAGGAGGCTAGGACCTGAGAAAGCAAAGCAGTCCAAATGAAGCACGACATAGAAAGCTGTATATAGGCCCCGGTCATACGGGCCAGAAAATGCGGGGGGGAGGTGTGGCAGTTCGCCCCGGAGCAAAATAAGGCGCGGTAGCCCAATCGCAGGGGCCACCGGGTTGCCACGCTCTAGTGCTGAGCGCCGATCACACAGCACTGCTACAGTGCGGCAAAAAAGCAGCACAGCAGAGCAGCAAGCTGCGCTACAGCAAAGGACACATGTGCCGTTGGAAGGGGGGGGCAGGCCACTGTCGGTGTCTTGCATATGCGCATGCCTCATTCAGCATTGGTGCGCATCCCATGGAAACTTACAACATCCGGAAACCCTAGGACATGGGCCGGTGTCGGAAGCCGCGGGATACTGGCACTCCTGCGATCAGACATCGGCCTTTGCCCCAGGGTTTCCAGAAACTAGTACTTCTGACCCTAGTAGTTTTTTACTCTGTGTTTTCCACGGGAAGCCGCGGGTTGGCCACGGGAGTGCTAAACCTCCCAGATGTGCTGGTATGATCGCGCATGGAAAGTCCGCAGGGCTACTGTAGGGCAACTCAGTCACTGAGGGGAACTGAAGATTTGATGGGGGAAATCTGCTAGACAGTGAGGGAGATACGGGGTTCATCATAACAGGTTAATACAAATCACAGTCATAGAGTTGGAAGGGACCTCCAGGGTCATCTAGTCCAACCCTCTGCACAATGCAGGAAATACACAAATACCTCCCCCTCCACACCCTCAGTGACTGCTGTTCCATACAACAGATCCATCCCATAGATCTATACAGGGGCATTACAGTCTCAGCTGTTTCATTCTCAATCCTTTCCTAATCATCCCTACCTTAAGAGTTTGACTTTTTTTCAATGCTGCAGCACACTGAGTTAGAACATAAGAGAAGCCATGTTGGGTCAGGCCAGTGGCCCATCCAGTCCAACACTCTGTGTCACACAGTGGCCAAAGCCAGGTGCCATCAGGAGGTCCACCAGCAGGACCGGAACTCCAGAAGCCCTCCCAGTTTTGCCCCCCCCCCCCAAGCACCAAGAATACAGAGCATCACCCTGGAGGAAATGACTACTTTGGAGAGCAGATTCCCTTGCATTAGACCTCCCCCCACCCAATCTCTGCAGCTGACTGGGCTTGGAAATGTGGAGGAGGAGGAGGAAATGGGATGGGGGAGGAGACTATCATTATGGGATCCTTCTCTCCTAAGGAATGTCCATCCCCTCTTATAGCTCTCATTCTTGGAGTTTGCTCCAAGCAAAAACGCCTCAACCCAGAAGCATTCTGGAACTGGATTGACAGACTCCAGAATGGATTGACAGTCCCGGGGGGGGGGGTAGCAAATTTTTCTGGGACTGAAATGACAGCCCCCAGAGTGCAATGATAGCCCCTGGGAGTAGAAGAAGTGTTTTGGGACTAGGGGTCGAATATGTGTTCTGGGACTGGAATGACAGGCCCTTGAATGGAATGACAGCCCCTGGGAACGGAATCTGTGTGCCAGAATACTCCTGCTACTCCCAGGAGCTGTCATTCCAGAGATCTTAATGGAAAATCCGTTCCACATTTTCTTTGCAACTCTTCTTGTGCTGTAACGTATTTCAAAGGAGTCCACGGAAGTCAATTGGCATTCCTGGCTCCCATTATTTCCAATGGGCCTTCAAACCTATCTCATTGTTTCCAATGGGCAATCCTGTCCTTCCTTTTAGTACATCCCCCTTCAGACAGCCTGGCCATACAGGCAGATGGACAGCAGACTGCTGGGCATTTGGGGGTGCTTTCTAAATCCAGAGGTTTTTGCAACCTCCAGGGCATTTTGCAAAATAGCTTTTGTGTCACAAAGAATCATGAAGTGTTAGATCCATGACACCATCTAGGGTGTTCTTTTAAAACTTTCAATCAGATGGTGGCTGCATGTTGTTTCAGGGAGAGAATCAGGGCAAAACAGGAAGATCTGTTTCAGGCTGGGAGGAAGAAGAGCCTTTGCAGTTTGCAGCCATCCAGGCAGGAGCAGAAAGGTAGCCTTTCAGGGAGTGAGGCTGGCTCATAAGAAAATAAGAGAAGCCAATGTTGGATCAGGCCAATGGCCCATCTAGCCTAACACTCTGTGTCATCCAGTGGCCAAAAATACCAGGTGCCCTCAGGAGGTCCAGCAGTGGAGCCAGGACACTAGAAGCCCACCCACTGCTGACCCCCCCTTCCCCTACCTAAACCCCACCCTCCTCAGGCTCTACCCCCAAATCTCCCGAAATTTCCCAAACTGGAGCTGGCTACCCTGAGAGAAAAGCAGGACACAAACAAACCAATAAACACATATACTCAAACCCACTTTGAAAGCTAGATCTGCTAAACAAACACCAATCACTTTTTACTTAAAAAACAAACACCCAACTCCCTGCAAGTAGAAAGTCTGCAGGACAAGGGGAAACTGGCCCAACATGGAAACTCCCTTCACGCAGAAGGCGAGTGCAATAAGGGGAGAGCATTGGAGGGCCTTACTGCCTTCCTTCCTAACAGACGTGAGGATGCATATTTGCAGGGACGATTTAGGCTTTACTGGGTGGACATTCAAGGGAGGCCTCCCCATTCCCCCTTCCGCTCCAACCGGCCTTTTAAAAAGTTGTTTTATTTTCCCAGCCCCCCCCCTTTCCTCAAGACTCCCTCTCCTCCTCCCACGTGGTATACCCCACAACCCCCCTCCTCAGCTGCTGCCGTTTACCTGCTGCCTCAGTCCCCTCGCTCCCCCTCCTCCCCTGGGCTCACGGAATCCTTCCTCTCCTTGCCAGGCGCGCCCGGCTCTGCAGCACGTGGAAACCGCGGGGCCATGCTCTCCCGGCTAGCCGCTCAGTCCCCGCCCCCAGCAAAGTGCCCGGATTACAAGGTCCAGCACCCTCTGCAACGGCGGCGACAGAGGGGACCAGGAGAAAGAGGAGGTGCTGAGCCGACCGGACAAGCACAGCCAGGGCGACTGCCCCCAAACTGGGGGGGGAAGGTTTTTAAAAGTTAAAAAAAACCTTCTGCTTTAAAAGGGGGTGGGGGGTGGTTGCAAGCATTGCAAGCCCCAGGGGAGGCTGAGACCCCCTGGGAAATTTCGGGGGTAGCCTTCGCCCCCAAGCCCCCCTGAACTCTACGCCTATGCCCTGGGCTCCTTACTGCTGGAGCTTCGCCCCTGTGCCCTCCTGCAGCAAATGAGCCCTGGTTTTTGACCCCGTATCTGCCATGATCCTCCTGAAGCTGGAGGCCAGTTTTGAAACTAGCAGCTTTTATGTTCATAAGGACACAAGAGAAGCCATGCTGGTTCAGGCCAGTGGCCCATCCAGTGTAACCCTCTGTGTCACACCGTGGCCAAAACCCCGGTGCCACCACCAGAAGAGGAGCTGTGGTGGCTCAAATGGTTAAGATGCTGAACTGCAGGCTGTGGAAGGTCAGGAGTTCAGCAGTTCGAGACCCGAGAGTGCCCCATGACGGAGTGAGCTCCCATCTCTTGTTCTAGCTCCTGCCAACCTAGCAGTTTGAAAGCAAGAAATTGCAAGTAGATAAATAGGTACCACTTCGGTGGGAAGGTAACAGCGTTCCGTGTGCCTTGGTGTTTAGACATGCCGGCCACATGACCACGAAAATGTCTTTGGACAGCGCTTGCTCTTTGGCTTTGAAACAGAGATGAGCACCGCAACCCTAGAGTCGGATTCAACTGGCTTTTGAGCAAGGGAACCTTTACCTTTACCTTTTTACCACCAGAAGACACAGACAGTGCCCCCCCCTTTTAAAAAAAGGGGTGCCAGAAATGGGAAATGAAGCTTTTAATCTGTATACTGAAAATGCATGGATTTTAAAACATTTTTAAAAGAATTTTGTCAAAGAGGTTCTTGAATTCCATTCTGGGGCATTGCCCCAGGGAAAAAAAACCCTGGAAATAGAATTCAACGAGATCTGAACACCCTGGAAAAGTGGGCAGATGTGAATAAGATGCAATTTAACAAGGATAAGTGTTGAGCTGTACATCTGGGTAACAAAAATGAGGAACACGCATACTGGATGGAGGATACACTTCTAAGCAGCAGTATGTGTGAACAAGATCTTGGGGCACGGGTGGACCGAAAGTTAAAAATGAGCAGCCAGTGTGATACGGCGACAAAAAGGGCTAATGCGATCTCGGGGTGTATCAACAGAGGCATAACATCCAAATTGCAAGATGTCCTAGTCCCGCTATACACTGGTCAGGCCACACCTGGAGTCTTGTGTGCAGTTCTGGAGGCCTCACTTCCAAAAGGATGGGGACGGAATGGAGTGGGTGCAGAGGGAGAGCGACGAGGTCGATCGGGGGCCTGGAGACCAAGCCCTGTGAGGATGCTCCAGGCTGACCCTGCATTGAGCAGGGGGTTGGACTAGATGGCCTCTGTGGGGCCCCTTCCAACTCTGGGATTCCCCAGAAAATATCCCACCAGGAATTTCCCAGCCCGGTACCCTGGCAAGCCCTAGTCAGGCCTGGCCCCAGTGGATTTATGAAGGAGCTGGGGTTCACAGCAGGTCTCCGAGACAAGTGAGCACAGCAGGTCTTCCTAGACAAGAGCCAGGTTCTCGCTTTCATTTCCCCTAAACACTGGGTTCTGCTGGGGGGGGGAAGCGTAACTGGAGCGCTTCTGCCGCGTTCCGTCGGGTGCCAAGTGGGGGATGCTGGCCAAGAGGAAGCCTGTTCTGGTGGTGGGAGGGGCCAGAGGTTCTGACTCATCGAGGAAGGGCTTTTGCTAGGGGACCTTGCCAGAATGAGTGTTTCTTTCTGCCCCAGTGGTGCAGCTAAAGAGATCTCCAGAAAAAGGGGTGGTGGGGTGTCATCTTTTGCACTCTTAACAACTCAGTCTCCCCTCAGCCAGCAACTGGTGACCCCTCCTCTCCCTGAGGTGATGTCGGACACAGCTCAGGTTTGTACTCATAAGAATATCAGAAGAGAAGCAGAGAAGCCCCAGAAGAAAAGAAAGCATCAGAAGAAAAGACCACCGTCACCCGGTTTCAAACAGCAGCTAAACAGTTTCCCTGGAATGAATGAATTTATTATTACAGCACGTAGCCAGCAATATAAAACCATTACCTACAAGTATTATTACAGCACATAGCCAGCAATATAAAACCATACCTACATATGGAGCAGAAGTCCATCAGTGGCTATTAGCCACAGGGTATAGATGGGAACTCTCAGTCTGGGGCAGGTGATGCACCCTATTCTTGGTGCGGGGGGGGGCAGCAGTGGGAGGGGGCTTCTAGTGTCCTGGCCCCACTGCTGGACCTCCTGATGGCACCTGGTATATTTTGGCCGCTGTATGACAGAGTGTTGGACTAGATGGGCCACTGGCCTGATTCAACATTGGCTTCTCTTATGTTCTTATGTTTTATGTTATTTACCATATAAATAAACTACAATGCCAAGAGTATCCAGATGGTAAAGGTAAGATAAGATTAATAAAAGATAAAATTGTACAAGCATTTTGATCAGTAAAATCAAAGGTACGGTATAATGTTGGACAAAATTGGGTCTTAAAAAGGGTAAAATAGTGATAATAAAAAATCAGTAAAATTAAGATCGGACAGTCCTAACCCAAATGGCTGCCTGGACGCTGATGAGCTTTTACAATCAAAAGACAAAATTTCTCTACCTGATGCAGCGCTGTATGGTCAAAATTAGAAAGCAATTCCTCTATCTTATCCTGATCTGAGGGGCCAACCAAGAGAGGTCAATAAGTTTTGTGCGTGCTTCGTTATATAATGGACACCTCAGGAACACATGTTCCTGAGATTCGATCTCCCCAAACGCACACATGCATAGCCTCTCGTTTCAGGGGATTTTCTTGAATTTACCCTCAAGAACTGCAGACGGTAGAGCAGAGCATCTAGCCAAAGTATACGCCCTCCTAAGATTATTTGACTCCAGAACAGATAAATATGAGGCTTGGGCAACAATATATTTACTACTATATGGCGCTATAAAGGCGGGGGTCGCCTGAAGGTCCAATTGGCGTTCGGTGTCTTCAATCCTCTGCCTAACCGCTAACTTAGCTTGATCGCCACCCATTTCCAAAAGCTCTTGAGGGGAAAGCCCTAATAACGCAGTTTCCCTGGAAAGCCAAACAAACTGGCCCATCCCTGATGTTGCCTCCTTGGCACTGAGATTTAGAGGTAGATTGCCTCTGTATGTGGAGGCTCTCTGTAGTCCCCAGGGCTTGTGGTCTCTGACACAAGGCAGAGAAGAAGATGGAAAGGTTGGAGTCCAAAGGCCAAAGAACACAGGGACTGGGTATAGCTGGGTATAGGTGAGTGCCTGTCTGCTGAGCAGTGCATTTCAGGCCTCTGATGAAGGGAGTTCTAATCCTACCACAACAAGAGTGCAATCCAAAGTAAATCTCACTGAGTTCAGCGGGACCTCCTCCCTCCCTGATAAGCATTCTTAGATTCGCAGTCTGCATCTGTCAGAGTCTTGCTTGTTTTGGCTAAAGCAGAGTTTTCAAAGCCCTGATCTATAAGAACTAGGGATGTCAGCTTTGGCCTTGGAAATTCCTGGAGAATTGGGGGGGGGCAGTGCCTGTAGAGGGGGAACTGGGGAGGGATTTCGCCCAGTGTCCCAGAGGATTTGCCCTCTGAGGTTGCCATATCCACCAGGGGAACTGACCTTTTTGCCTGGAGAAGAGCTGTAATTCCGAGGGGACTCCAGTTCCCGCCTGGAAGGTGGCAACCATAAGAAAAGCAGAGGGGGTTGTTGCTTTGTGGCTGTTTTGCACAGTCCCTGGATGCCCCAGAGGAAGCTTCCCTCCAAGTCTGCAGGACGGACAGGAGGCTCACACAGTCGAGCCCAGGATATTGAGTGATGCTCAGTCCAGAGGCAGCAGCTCTGCCACCCGGCAACTGGTGACTCGCCTCCTCTTGCAGCCGGTGATTGGCTCAAACAGCTTGCATGACTCTAGGAAAGTCCCAGCAGCCACAGCCCAAAGCCAGATCCTCTTCAGGTGACAACAAGCCTGTCTTGGGGAGTCCCTGGCCCACTTCTGCACCGGCCTCCCCTGCCAGGTGTTTTGCTGCCTCCTGCAAATGCCAGCTTCATTCCCCTTCCCACCCACCCCCTCCATTTCTTCTGGGCGCCAGAACCCAGAAAAGAACAAGAGAGTCCAATGGGCTTGAATGACGATGGGAGGCGAATGGCCACAGCCTCCTTCCTTCGGCATCTGGAAGCCCCTCCCCTCTCCAAGACACAAGGACAGATGGACTCCCATTCTGGCCATCACTCATGGAAGCTCCTCCCTTCACTGCCACCAATTCGGGATGCTGCCACCAATCCATGACGCCCGTGCAGCGATGACGGAGAGCTGCTCTGTTTTGGAACTGTCCAGGGCATGGGTTGACAGGGATAGTCCTGCTTCGGAGGAGCCCCTGTCCTTCTGTCTCTCAAACATCTGACGTTTATTCCATGTGGCTCTTCCCTTTTGGCCACCCTGACCCAGGAGGTCCAGCTGCAGGCGAGGGCAAGCCGCCTCTGTCCAGGGTGCTGGAACTGAAAGGAAAGCAACTCTAATAAAGCAGGACTATCCCTGACCACCGTGCCCTGAAAGCAGGCAAGGGCAAACCGCCTCTGTCCAGGGTGCTGGAACTGAAACGGAAACCCAGGAAAGCAAGTCTAATAAAGCAGGACTATCCCTGACAACCGTGCTCTGAAAGCAGGCAAGGGCAAGCTGCCTCTATCCAGGGTGCTGGAACTGAAATGTGGGGGTGTGGCCTAATATGCCAATGAACTGTGCTGTCAGGGGTGTGGCCTGTTATGCTAATGAGTTCCTGCTGGGCTTTTTTTACAAAAAAAAAAAAGCCCTGATCCTGGACAAGAAAAGTTTCTCCCCGCAGAATCAAACTGAGCCGGCCTCCGAGGTGATGATAGGACCTTCCGGCACCAAAGAGTGAGGGAATTGGAACCTCCTGGCTTTCACAGTCCCCAGAACCCCCAACCCACATTTGTGCTTTGGAAGGCCTGGTTGTCTCTGGCAGGTATCACTCACCCTGAAATGAACACAAAAGCCTCAAAACTGGCCTCTAGGTTAATGCTCCCTCTAAGCTGTGCAGTCTTGCGAGCAAAAACTCTACTTCGTGAGCTCCTGGCATTAGAGTTGTGAGGGGGCGATTTGGCGGCTGCGGCAGAACCTCGTTTGCTCGGGGGCCTCCTTCCTGAGCTGAGACAAAAATGTGTGAGCCGAAGGCTTAAAAACTGTGAGCCGGCTCACACTCACTCAGGTTAGGGGGAACACTGGTGCTCCCCGGGACTCCAGCTTCACCCTGCCGCTCCCCACCGACCCGGCTGCCGCACCCGCATATCGGCTGCCCCCTCCCCAGCTGCCCCTGAGGCTTCCCCGGGCAGGGCCGGCTCCAGGTGTCTGGGCGCCCTAGACAGGACAGCCTGGGGTGCCCCCACAGGGATGCCAACCTCCCGGTGGGGCCTGGAGACTGGGGGGGCGGCGGCGGAGTGCTGGCTTTCCCTGGAGGCTCCACAGCTGCAGGGTCCCCGGGAAAGCCGGGAAGGTGGAGGGGGTCAAGCGGCGGTGGCGGCAGTGGGCGCCCGGTTAGGGCAGTGGAGGGGGCGCTTTTGGGGGGGGAGGAGTGGGGGCACCATTTGGCGTCCCTGAGACCGGGGCGCCCTAGGCGAGCGCCTAGTTCGCCCAATGGGCGATCCGGCCCTGTTCCCGGGGCGGGGGCGACGACGGGGGGACGGACTGGCTGCTGCTTCCGCCCACGAGGCTGCGGAGCGGGGAAGTGTCCGTGGCCAGCGAGCGTCTCCACTTTCCCCGACGGCCCTACAGGGAGCGAGGGGCTGGTGAAGGGTGGGGGCGGCCGCGGCGGCCTCTTCGGGGGGGAGGGGCCCCGGAGTGACTCGCTTCTCTCCCCCCGCCCCGTCGGTCCCCGCAGCCGCCCGCTTCCTCTTCCAGCACAAGGCCGAGTGCCGCTTCGCCGACGGGACGCGCGGGGAGGTGCGGTTCCTGGACAGGTACCTCTACGGGCGGGAGGAGTTCGCGCGCTTCGACAGCCGCCGCGGAGAGTACGAGGCCCTCACCCCGCTGGGCCAGCCCGCAGCCCGACACTGGAACGGCCAGAAGGACTGGACTGGACGACGAGGCGGGCCCAGGTGGAGCGCTTCTGCCGCGGCAACTACGGGGTCGAAGAGGAACGGGGCAACACCCTCACCAGGAAGGGTGAGAGCGCGGACGTGGGGGGGGGGGTGAAGAGGAGCCGGGGGGGGGGCTTTTCCCTCCCCTTCCACAGCGGCGACGCGGGGAGGGGGCAGAGGTAAAAGCCGGACCCTCGTAGGACCCCCCCCCTTTCTGAAACAAAACGCAGCTCGGGGAGGGACAAAGGGAAGCGCGGCTTTAGGCGCGGGGAGTGATTTCCGGGGGTGGGGGCTTGGCTGCCAGGGGAGGGAGTGGATTGGTAAGGGGAGGAGGCGACAACAACCCCACCCCCGCCCCCGGCAACTTTCTCTCCCTCCGAGTTGGGTCCCCCCCACACTCACACACCACTCGACTGAGCCGCCCCCAGGTAACCTGGTTTTCATCCTTGCCTTTTCGAAGACCACCTGTCCCAGAGATACAACAATCTGGCCTCTAGCCCAGCCCTGGGACCCCACTGAAGAATGAGGTGCCCTCCTGGGTTGGACCCCTTCAAAGGGCACTGGAGAGGACGTGAAAAGCAAACCCAACAGAAGATTTAATTTGAAAACAGACAGGGGAAGATCGGGGAGAATGAGGAGTTGTTAACTCTGAGGCCAAAATCTGGGGTTAGGGTTAAGTAAGCGGTGTCGTGGTTAAGTGCGCGGACTCTAATCTGGGAGAACCGGGTTTGATTCCCCACTCCGCCAATTGCACCTGGCTGGCTGACCTTGGGCAAGCCGTAGTTCTGATAAGAGCTGTTCTTGAAAAAGAGCAGTTTCTGTCAAGAGCTCTCTCAGCCCCACCTGCCTCCCAGGGTGTCTGTTGTGGGGAGGGGAAGGGAAAGGTGTTTGTAAGCCGCTCTGAGACACCTTTGGGTAGTGAAGGGTGGAGTATAAATCCAAACTCTTCTTCTTCTTTGATAGTTCATGGATTTGAACCTGGGTCTGCTTACTCAGGTGATCTAATGACTGCATGATACTGAAGAGGAGATCTATTGGCAGCTCTGAGCCATGGTGGTGAACTGGGATTGCCATGTCCAGAGGCCGCCTCTTCTATAAATAAATACATACATACATACATACATACATACATACATAAATTCTGAGCACCAAATTCTGGGGAGAAGGATTCCTTCTCGTGAGCTTACCAGGGGCAAAACCAGAACAAAGCCCTGGAGAGGTGACCTTCAAGCAAGGAGCCAAAGGAGAATTTAGGGGTCCCTTTGAGAGGTCCAAGGCATTTCCAGAAGTGTCTTCACTTCATCAGCAGCAGCAACAGTGCGAGTTCTCCCCTATCAACAGGGCCTTCCAGAGAGTTCACATCGACCCCTGCAGGTCAATTCTGGGAGGATTCAGGCCCCTGTTATCAGATAGAGAATGCAGGCGTAAATGGAGGGGGGGTCTGATCCTGCAAAGCAACTCTTAGTGTTTGGGAAGGAGAGAGAGGCATTTCTGCATTTGTTTCTACAGATCTTATTCAGGGACTCAAAGGTGGATTAGTGGATCATCGGCTGTGCTGGTGGGTGAGAGAACCCAGGGAGGAATTGCGTCTTTCGAAATACAGCGGCTGCAGACATGACAACCTCTTCCTCTTCTTGATCCGTGGGTACTTGTCCGGTTCTCCCATTGTCTGAAGTTTTCTCCCTCCTCCAGATCAGCCCACAGTGAGGATCTCCCACACGAAGGCCGGTCCCCTAGCCCACCACAGCCTCCTGATCTGCACCGCGACGGGATATTACCCCTCGGGGGTTCGTTTCAGGTGGCTGAAGAACGGGCAGGAGCAGACGGAAGGGGCGGGGGTACGCGGATGAGGTCCACAACGGGGACTGGACCTTCCTGAACCAGGCGATGCTGGAGACGGTGCCCCAGCGGGGAGACCTCTACGCCTGCCAGGTGGAGCACAGCAGCCTGAAGGAACCCATCACCGTGCAGTGGGGTGAGAGACTCTGGAGGGTTTCCCCTATTTCCCAGGGACCCACAATCCTGCCCAGTGGGTGGGAGTTCCAAGGTCCTTTCTTAACTCTGTTGAGCTCGGAGTTTGAGTTGGCCCAGCAGAGGCTTCCCCAGGGAGGATTCTGGCTGGATGGTCTGGTCTCAGATCAAGTACCGATCCTGCAAAGAAATTCTTTTGTGTTTGGCAAGGAAGACGGAACCAAAGAGGAGGGAGGGGAGAAGAAAGGGGAAGGAAGATTTCTGAGGTGTCCCTCAGGCATGCACTTGCTGTTCACCAGGGATCCCTGACCTGGATTTGTACATTTGCACATTACCCTGAAGCAGGGCTTTTTTTTGGTAGAAAAAGCCCAGCAGGAACTCATTAGCATAATGGGCCACACCCATCAGCAGAAACTCATTAGCATATTAGGCCACACCCCCGTGTCACCAGAAGTGTGGTCATCCAGCCACACCCACCTCTTGCTTCTTATTCTGTTTGCCTTGTTTGTTATCCAAACCCAGGGCTTTTTTCTAGCAGGAACTCCTTTGCATGTTAGGCCACACACCCCTAATGTAGCCAATCCTAATGAGTTTCTGCTGTTGGGTGTGGCCTGATATGCTAATGAGTTCCTGCTGGGCGTGGCCAATTCGGGAGCCAGCCGGAACTCCATTCCTGTGCGTTCCTGCCCCCAAATAGCCCTGCCCTGAAGACAGAACAGAGTCTGAGTCCACCAGGGGCACCTTTGAGAGCAACAAAGTTTTATTCACGGTTTAAGCTTTCTTGTTCAAGCACACTTCGTCAGATACCTGCACACGAAAACGCATACTTCAAATAGAACTCGATTGCTCTGAAAGTACCCCTGGTGGACTCTGACTTTGTTCTGCTGCTTCAGACCCACATGACTGCCCCACCTGAACCTCCTCTGAAGGCAGCCTGTGGTCCCTGTAGGCATCACTGCAAAGTCCCTTCAGTGGGTTCTCCTCTCCTTCTCTGGGAGGTTCATTGTGGTCAGGAAAGGTTCCTTCTTTGGGGAAGTGGCTGTTCTGCAGAATGGGGCTCCTGAAAGCCCCCTGGAAAGCCCCCTGGAGTTGGAAGCTTTCAGGGGGGTCCCAGAGACCCTCTCTGTATCCATCGGCAGAGTACGGCTGGTCTAAGAACCTCCCGAATCCCTGCAAAGTATGGCTTTGTCTCCATTTTCAGCAGGAAGTCTCATATCTCTCTGGCTTCCCTCCCCCGAATTAATTATCTTCTCTCAGACTGATGTCTGGACATTTCCCAGTCCTCCCAGTCCAGGGCTTCACTTTGGTAGTAGAAAGCTGGGTTGCCAACCTCCAGGTGGGGCATGGGGTTCTCCCAGAATTACAAATGATTTCCAGACCACAGAGATAATTTCCCCCTGGATAAAATGGCTGCTTTGGACGGTGTCGTCTATGGCATTATACCCCGCAGAGGTTTCTCCCTTTTCCAAAATCCACATTCCCCCAGGCCCCACCACCAGATGTCCAGGAATTTCCCAACTGAGCGTTGGCCACCCTAGTTGGAAACACCACAAATGGGCTGGGAATGGTCCACAGGATCAAGTCTTTGGGGAAGGATGCCCCCCACACTCCCTGGGGGGTGGTGCAGGATATGAATGGGACCCTCATACCTACGGGACTGCCTCTCCTGTTACAACCCCCTGCACTTCCTTTGATCACTGTGCAGGGGAGGAGGAGGAGGAGGAGGAGGAGGAGAAGAAGAAGAGGCGGCGGCGGCGGCGGTGATTGGATTTATGCCCCGCCCTTCAGTACCCGAAGGAGTCTCGGTGCAGTTTACAATCTCCTTTCCCTTCCCCTCCCCACAACAGACACCCTGTGATTTAGGTAGGGCTGAGAGAGCTCTTCCGAGGACTGCTCTCAAGAGAAGAGCTCTGAAATAACTTGTGACTGACCCAAGGTCACCCCAGCAGCTGCAGAGAGAGGAGTGGGGAACCCAACCTGCTTCTCCCTGCTTCTCCACACTCATAACCCCGACACCCAACTGGCAAGGGGCCTCTTGCAGGTGCCTGGCCCCAGGAGGGCTCCGTTAGCTGCCACCAGGGGTAGAGTCTTCTTGGCTGTGGCCCCCTACTCTGTGGAATGCACTCTCGGATGAGATGACACCTGTTGTGACATGCTGGACTTGTTTTGTTTATGTTAAATACTGGGTTCCATGGATGAGCACACCCCAAGTCTAGTGGTCAGCAGTTCCAAGACTAAACCCCAGGGTAACAGCCCTGTTTAAATAGCATGCAAACGCCACACCCAACCACACGCAGCTTTTTTGGTGTAGTGGTTAAGTGCGCGGACTCCTGTCTGGGAGAACCGGGTTCGATTCCCCACTCCTCCACTTGCAGCTGCTGGATGACCTTCTGACAAGAGCTGTCCTTAAAAGAGCAGTCCTTGAAAGAGCTCTCTCAGCCCCACCTACCTCACAGAGTGTCTGTTGTGGGGAGGGGAGGGGAAAGGAGTTTGTAAGCAGTGTTCCTCCTAAGCTGAGTTAGTGTGAGGCTAGCTCACAGTTCTTTAGCTTCCGGCTCACACGTTTTTGCCTCAGCTCAGGAAGGATGGCTCCAGAGCAAAATCGCTTGCTCACGGTTTTGATGCCAGTGACTGACAAAGTAGAATCTTTGCTCACAAGACTCCACAGCTTAGAGGAAGCATTGTTTGTAAGCCGCTCTGAGACTTCGAGTGAAGGGTGGGGTATTAATCCAATTTCTTCTTCTTCTTCTTCCTCTTCCTCTTCTTCTCCTCCTCCTCCTCCTCCTCCCAATGATAGGCTATTTACATAACATTAATTCCTCATTGGTCAGCACCAGAGTCCTGGTGGGCTATTGTTCTAGAGCTCCAAGCTCAGCCAGTCTCTGCTAGAATCTTCCAGCCCTAATACATAAGAGTTTCCATAGGCCATGCAAGGCAGACTTGCTTTGGAGAGCAATCTGCATGTTTTGGCCGTTTGTGTTAGTGGCATGTTCCTAGCCACATATTTTAATACCTTGACATTTTAATGTTAATATTTTGTATTTGTTACATGCCTTCATATTACCTTATAGGTTGTCGAAGAATTTCACGGCCGGAGTTCGTTAGCTGATGTGGATTTTCCGGACTGTGTGGCCGTGGCCTTGGCATTGTAGGACCTGACGTTTCGCCAGCAGCTGTGACTGGCATCCTCAGAGGTATAGCACAGAAAGATTCTCCTCACCTTGACACAGAGAGTACCCCATCTTCCTGTGTTATACCTCTGAGGAAGCCAGTCACAGCAGCTGCTGGTGAAATGTCAGGTCCTGCAATGCCAAGACCACGGCCATAAAGCCTGGGAAATCCATAACAACTAATGTTTACCTTATTGATATGGTTTAATGTTGTGAGTCACTGCCAGACCCTCTGGGTGAGTAGCGACTAAAAAATCTAACAAGCCAACAAGCATGCCGACCTCACAACCCAACCTGGCCTCTGCAGTCTGTGAGATCCAATTCATGGGCCACCAACCCCCTTGTGAAATCTGGAATCTGAGAGGCCCAGCCTGACCCTGAGCCATCTTTTCAGACACGGCTCCTTCTCTTTCCACAGAGCCGCAGTCGTCAAACTCTGCCAAGAGCAAAGTGTGGACGGGGGCCTTGGGGGCTGTGCTGGGGGTGGTCTTTGGGGCCGCGGGAGTCTCCTTCTACCTGAAGACCAGGCCAGGTAAGGAGGGGGAGTGGGTGGCCGGTGAGAGAGGGACACGGCAGGGAAGGCGCTGAAGGGAACTGGGGGGGGCATGCAAGCTCCCTCCCACCGCCCAGGACTTTTCTAGCTTCTGTTCCCCACTGGGAGTCCATCTGAACTGGTCTCCCTCCCATTAAGGCCAAGGGACCTAGGCCTCAAGGCGTAGTGGTGTCGTAGTCGTAGTAGATCACTCACTGAAAATGTCGAGACGGCGTGCGACTGCAATAAAAAAGGCCAACGCTATGCTGGGGATTATTAGGAAGGGAACTGAAAACAGATCGGCCGATATCATCATGCCCCTGTATAAATCAATGGTGCAACCTCATTTGGAGTACTGTGTACAGTTCTGGTCACCACAACTTAAAAAAGGAGATTATAGCTTTGGAAACAGTGCAGAAAAGGGCAACTAGAATGATCAAAGGGTTGGAGAACTTTCCCTATGAGGAAAGGTTGAGGCGCTTGGGGCTCTTTAGCTTGGAAAAACGACGGCTGAGAGGGTGACATGATCGAGGTTTATAAGATAATGCATGGGATAAGAGCAGGTAGAGAAAGAGGTCCTTTTCTCCCTTTCTCACAATACAAGAACTCGTGGGCACTCCATGAAATTGCTGAACAGTTGGGTTAGAATGGATAAAGGAAGTCCTTCTTCACTCAACGACTGATTAACACATGGAACTCACTGCCACAGGAGGTGGTGGTGGCTACAAGCAGGGATGGCTTCAAGAGGGAATTAGATAAACGTATGGCGCAGAGGTCCATCAGCGGCTATTAGCCACGAAGTATAGATAGGGACTCTGGGGCAAGGGACGCTCTGTATTCTTGGTGCTTGGGGGAGGGCTTCTGGTGTCCTGGCCCCACTGCTGGACCTCCTGATGGCACCTGGTATATTTTGGCCGCTGTGTGACACAGAGTGTTGGACTGGACAGGCCATTGGCCTGATCCAACATTGGCTTCTCTTATGTTCTTATGTTCTTTTGGTGGTGGTGAGTATTCTCTTTCTCCTGCGGGTAGTTCTGGTTTGGGTTCTGTGAAGGCCTCGGCCTCTAATCCCTCTGTGTGAGAGAGGAGGCTGGACTAGGGGGACCCTCCCTGGTCTGATCCAGCAGGGCTCTTCTGTTAAACTTTTAATTTTTTTTTATTCTGACATAATCTCAGAACAGAACTCGAAAGCGGCGAACAATAAAATTAATTGAACGACAAGGAGAATTGCTACAAGGAACATGCAAGATTAAGCCAGAAATAACCGGTGGGGGAAGAAAATCTCACAGGCCGGGAGACAAGGAGGAGCCTCGAGCTATCTGATTTTACATTTTAAAATCCCAGCAATTCAGCTGGGGGGAGGGAGTAGCAGGGCTCTTCTGATGTTCTTGTGGGGCAGGGCAGCTCATAGTGTGGGAAACCCACAAAAATCAGCACCCCTGCAAGGGCTTTGACTCTCTCTCTCTCTGTCTCTCTCTCTCTGTCTCTCTCTCTCTGTCTCTCTCCCTAGCAGCCCCCACAGCACCCGCTGCAGGTAAGGCTCTCTGTACTTATTCCCCAATAACATTAGTTGTTTTTAATCTTGCCTGGCATGAAGAAACTGTCCAAAGTTTAAACCGGTTATACAAAGCCAGTGAGATTTTTGTGAGCATCCCCAAACACTTCACGTACAGTATCTCTGTCATCCTTCCAGCAGCCCTATGAGGTAGGCCGGTCATGTTATCCCCTCCCTTGTAGATTGAAGGTGTGGGTGGGAAACTTCCATGAGGCAGCTTTGGGAGCTCAGGAAGGACACGGTTAAGATTCAAACCAGCAACTTCCTCTTAGCCCCTGTGCGAAGGTCAGGTCGGAGAGCTTGTGGAAGGAGTTGTCCGTGTCGGGGTACAGGTCCGTCTCCTCCACGTGGTCCTTCACTTCCTGCCTCTTCTTCAGCCAGGTGATGCCCATCTAGACAGATGAGAACGTTGGGCTCCCCCAGCCCCACCAGCTTCTCCGTGTACACCGTCACCTTTGAGGGGACTATAAGGGAGGGGAGAGAGAGACACACACAGAACAATTTCTCTTGCAGGCCTGAGTCCCAGACAAACGGGTCTCCCTTCCCAGCTCTTGAAGGGTCCCAGAATGAAAACTTCACTCACTGAAGGGGTAGACTGCCCCACTCCTTAGCTGAACTTTGGGGTCCACCTCCGTGTGCAGTGGGGTGCCTGTCTGGACCTGCCTGCCACGGCATCAGCTCTGGAGCAGAAGTCCATCAGTGGCTCTTAGCCACAGGGTATAGATGGGAACTCTCAGTCTGGGGCAGGTGATGCACTCTATTCTTGGTGCTGGAGGGGGCAGCAGTGGGAGGGCTTCTGGTGTCCTGGCCCCACTGCTGGACCTCCTGATGGCACCTGGTATATTTTGGCCGCTGTGTGACAGAGTGTTGGACTACATGGGCCATTGGCCTGATTCAACATTGGCTTCTCTTATGTTCTTATGAGGCCCGTCAGCCCCATAGCAAGAGAGGCAACAGGCAGCCTCATCTGGGAATGATCTCTCAGGAGGATGGGCAGGGGGAAGGAAGGGTTGGGCTCCCCGTGTTGTGATCAATTGGGACAGTGGGTAGAAATGGAGAAGGGGAGGTATCATAATTTGGAAGCAGGCAGAGTGGGAATCCTCCCTTGACAGCTTGCGCCATCAGTTGAGCAGACGGGTGACAGGCAATGTGGTGTATCGGGGTTAAAGTGTCAGACTAGGAGCTAGGGAGACCTGGTTCAAAACCCCGCTCCATCCTGGAAGCTCCCTGGGCGACCTTGGGCCAGTCGCACACTCTAACCTACCTTGTAGGGTTGTTATGAGGAAAACACCGAGGATGAGAGAAGGGTGCAGTCAGGTGCTTTGAATCCGCATTGGGGAGAAGGGGGAGGGTAGAAATGGAATTTCAAAAACTCTCTCCCAGGGTGTACAACAGTAATGTAACTGAACGAAGTGGCGTTG
>JAPDNY010000968.1:0-21336 GCA_029375565.1 Gekko gecko
AGGCTAAGGAGGGGCCGGGTTTCGGTTTCGGCGTTACGAATAGAGGCCACCTCTCGGGACGCTCCCGGAGGTGGTTAGCCCACGCGCAGTTAGGGGGGTCTTCGCATGTGCGAAAGACCCTAGTGAGCCTTAGACAAAGGCTCCGAACCGGGGGCGCTTGGGGAGAAGCCTCTTTGCCGGCAGACAGCCGGGAAGTTGAGGCTTTCTCCCCGCCCCAATCGGCCCCGCTGCGTCGTGCCCGTAATGGGACTTAGCAGCGCCACCAACTTCCAGGAGTGAAGACAGCACTATGATTTAACATAAAAAGAAGAAGTGGCATCGAATCGTGAGTTGAAGATCTATTTTGAAGCGTAATTTGGAACCCCCCGCAAGCGTATAAGCGTATGGGAGGAGGGAGGAGACCCCACCCCCTTTGAGAAGCGAGATCTACAAAGGGAGCGCGAAGGGGGATAGAGAGAAAAAAGTGTTGGTGAAAGTACCGTTGGGGTTTTACGGAAGATTGCGATCCGATTAGCTTCCTGGGGGATGCGTCACGAACTTGGAAAAAGTAAACAAAAAAAGAAAATGTCGACTTTGGAAAAAGTCCTGCTGATATCGGAAGAGAAGAGGGGAGGGACTTCCGGTCCGGGTAGCCCCCCCCAGAGCTTGCTGTCAATCAAAGGGAAATGAGATACTGTGCCCCCTGCTGGAGCAAATGCAGAAAATCAACGAAACTTTGTTTAAAGTGGAAAGTGTTCTCATCAGCCGACAGAAACAAATATCGGAAACAGCAAGGAAGATGGCGGAAATCGCGCAGAAATCGAATCTGACTCTAAGTTTCCAGGGCGTAAAGAAGAAGAGAAAGAAGATCTCGGATTTACCTTGACGAATGTCTTGGCACCCCTAACTGGCAGTGAAGCGAAAGAATTAAAAGAAGAGGTGGACATGGCTCCCAAAGCCTATTCCGCTTTTATAAAGGAAAATAATCTGCCAGTAGAAGGGGTTGTTGAGCATAGCAGGCAATATATCGGAGATCTAATCTTTTGTGAAGTGTTTATGGAGTCCAGGAAATTTGAACGCCAGAAGTATAAGGAAAAAGAGAAAAGAGAGAAGATGGATTACATCGGTAAAACACAAAAGCTTCTGAAGAGACACACCAGCATGGAGGAAGACGCAGTACTCAAAATTTGGATTAATACAAGCAGTGAAGAAGACAGCAGCCCAGGGGAAGGAGGTGACGTAACGGAAGGCATCAAGGTTAAAAAGGACTCAATCCATAATTGGAAGAGACTTAAAAAGAAGACATCTTGAGAACTAACTGTTCGTGTAGCATCTGAAAGGAGCTGTTTAATAACTAACCCCAATGGACTTTACTAACTGTACCAACAGAGTGATTTTGGACTTTGCAAAGTTAAAAAGAAGATCTTCTAACCGTGATGGATGCCAAAAATGGTATTGATTACTAACTAAAACTAACCTTTTTTAACAGAAAAAACTTCACTCCATCTTTTTTTCTTTCTCCATCTGTCTACCCTACCCTTTTCCTATAAAAAAGAAGGCTAAGGAGGGGCCTGCTGAGATCGCCTTTCCCGAGGGTACTCAAATTCTCAAGTCAGCACTAGATCTAGCACATAGGGTAAATGTTTAACCCCCTCAAAAAAAATTAAAAGTAACCTTTTTTGGTCATCATTTGAGCCTGTTCTCAGCCACTGGTTTCTCCCACTGCAGCTGCTTCAGTACCACATTTCCTATGTTTCTTCTTCTCTTTCTGTGAATGATCTCAGCCAGTCAGGAGTCACATTCAGAACAGAGATGGTTATGTGATGATGTCACTGAATGCAAGCCAAGCCAATTCAGAGTGAGGGCAAGACTTCCTGTACCACGTGACTCTTACTCTAAACGAGCGAAGACCTCTGTCCCCTTTTGATGTTACCTACCCCATCCAAAACGACTGAAGTGTGTGAACTCTTAACTAGTCCCACACTCTCATCTCAGTCCTAATCTCGAACCTCTCTCTCTTCCTGGTCTAAACTGACATTTTCTAGCTGTGTGAATCCCAATTTTCCACCTCAAGCTTCTCTCTCAACTGGAAGAAAACAAGCTTCCCAAGAATCAGTTATAACAACATTGTTTTGTTTGCATCCTCAGGTATTATGTCCAAGTCCAAAATAGTCATGCTGCTGTTCTCATTTGAATTGTGTACACATGCCGTTTTTAGGTGTTGGCCTCATCAAAATACCCACAAGTGTGAACCCTATCGCTACTTGTACATTTTCAAGGAGCCAGGCTCTATAAACACATACATGTGGAGTTCAAACAAGACCAGCGGCATAAATATTTTGAATTCCGGGATCATACCTTTGTGCAAAAGAAATCTCACTCAAAGGTACATCTGGCTGGCCGTCAGCAGGCACAGCTGCCTTCGGCTAATGGGGAAAGTGCCCAACAAAGATCTCGTATTTGCCTCCATTGTCATGAAAATAGCACAGAGAGAGTGAAAGACGGCACAGAGGCAATCGGCAAGAGAAGGGAATAGTGTCAGATATATGGGAAAGATACTTGGCTGGTGCAGAGAAACAGACGGCAGGTGCAAGTATTCAGGCTGAAAAACAGTCACTGAAGGAGAAAATAGAAAGTGATACGCTGGCAGTGCCGAGTGCCAGGACCCTTTTAATTGTTTCTGCTTGAAAAGGAGGACTGCGAAGCTCGAAAGCCGGTTTATCCTAAAGGACAAGAAGAAGTCTAGCAGAGGCTAACACCCTTACCTAAGTGGGGAAAGACAAAGAGAAAAGCAAAGCCACTGTTCCTCAGACTTCTGAGACCCAGGGAACGATTCTTTCCCAGATAAAAAATGAGAGGCATACTTCACACTTGGAATGATACATTATTTTTCAATGGACTCCCGGAACTATGGGCAAGCCTCTTTCTTGCAAATGTGGGAACTTCTTCACGACTTCTTCCCTTTCGCCAGAGTGGGGGGATGAGATCCAGCTTTCCGGGCAATGGTGACTTTTCTAAGTTGCTCCCACACTTACCAACTCCAGCATAGCTGCATCAAGACAGTTAGTAGATATACATGGACAAAGAGAAAAGAAATCGGAAACGATATAGTTTGCAACAGGGGTCATTTCCTGCCGGAAATGGGGGTAACACAACTCCCTGGTGGAGAAGGAAGAGGAATCAATGCAAAATGGGGACTTCTTTGCCTTGATTTCCTTTTAAAGTCACACTTTTAGCCCCTCTCATGGCACAGAAATGCAATGCTAAAGATCTTATTGGGTGTGTGTGTGTGCATTTGGTATATACTGAGGCTAATAAATACACAAAAAACACCTTATCGGTATTTTCCAGGTATTTATTCAGCTGAATCAGATTACAGAATCTGGTTCGGCTACCAAAATAGCTGCATATCATCTAGAGCCCCACAATCATGGGGATTATTGGATTAATAAATGTAATGTAATAAAATAAAGAAGTGTAATGAAGCCAATGGGGCTACTCTCATGTAAATCTGCAGGTAAGGATTTTGCTCTTTCCCCGTGTATTCCAAGGAAGAGAGGCAGAGCTAACGAGGTGCTGAAATGCTCAAACGCTTCAGTGCCTGTGCAAAAATATTTTTTTAAAAAAACAGAACAGAGGGAACCCATGAAGGGAAATTTGAACTGATCCCCCCAAGAGCGCAAGCATCAAAAATGGTACAACATGTGTGAAAATGTGGAAGGCAGCTGCAGTCGGAAAAACCCTCTGTCTCCATCTCAGGCTGTTACTGGACCAAGGGGAATTCCGCATTGGCTTTTCCCTCTGTTGTTTTAGCAAACCCACGTTGGAACAGAAATTCCCCTCTGCATTGCATGCTGCTTTCACTTTCTTTGATCATCGGAGTTTATGGTACCCTCCACACTGCATGCCACTTTCACTTTCTTTGATCATCGGGTTTTTATGGCATCTTCTGCATGGATTTATGGCCATTCAGGGGTGACTTCACAGTCAGTACGGGATTGCCCCCAGGGTATTTGAATGTGGTTTTCGGCTGCACCTTTCCCTCAGTGTTGAGAAAATGTGGAGTGAGTACTAGATGCAGAATCACCCCAAAACACATCAACCACATTAATGGGGTCCCAATTAGTGGGGGCCCAGCCTCTAATGTAATCTACCACATTAGATACCAACAGTGCCCTTCTGCTGTCCGCGTAGGAGAAACAGGACAAAGAATAATGAACAGAAATCTGACATTTAAAAAATGACAACATTCAGAAATCCATGCGGGTGAATAATGCAATCCCCCGGCATACTCACTCTGCTGTAGAACTGAAAGCAGCCAGTGTTAAACAAAAGAATTGCAAACACAGATTTTGGCATGAAAATGTTGAATTTGCAACCATCAGGAAGCTGGGCTCTATCCAGTTACGGTTCGATTGCATCCAGGAGTCTCTCTATACTACAAGTGTTAATTTAACTTAGCAATCCTAGCAGTATTGCATCATCACCCTTTACAGGTGTTGTGAATAGTCTTACGGCTGCTTCCACAAGGAGGTTTTTCTCCACTTCGGATCCTAAACTGCAGCAAGACTCACACACTTAAACAGTGCTGTGGTCAAGTCAGTCTCCGATCATCCTTTCCCCAGCCTCACTACACTTTCCTCCAAGCCTGCTTTTCTTTGGTCTTTTTTGGGAAGAGCACAGTGCAAGCACATCATCAGGCAGACTGGATGATAAGGTGCACATTATCCAAGGTGTCGTCCACATAGGCATCATGGCTGACATTATCTCTGCTGTACCACAGGAGAACTATTTGGGGGCTTTTTAAAAATAACCAGTAGTTGCTCAACTGCTATAGTGTCATAATGATCTATTGTCACATCTAGTAGTTCCTCCAAAGTCCCAGCTTTAAGAATTTTTAAATGTTTCTAGCTTCTTTGTTGTGTATATACCAGGCATGCACTTTCCCTCTGGTATCTCTGCAATGGAAAGGGCTAGATACTTACTTTTAAAAAAATGAAAACTGAGCATTCATAGGGACTAGTAGATCATGACAATAGATTGTTCTAATGCTTTAGCAAACTATCAATTCCTATTTTTATTTAAAATAATCTAGGAAAAGCTCTCCAGTAGTATGAAGAATGGTGGCTGTGGAGGGGAGGCTGAAGAAGGGGAAGTGTGTGGCATTCACAACCACAAAAACTACACAGAGAATCATTGTTATGTGGAAGCTGCCATATATGAATTGGAGCTTTGCATAGGAAATGTTGCAAACCAGGGGTCATTTCCTAGAAAAAGAGGTGCAGGAGTGTATTTGCATAACTCATTTGCATATGCCACACCCTCTGACAAAGGGCAGGCATGTTTAAAATTAGTTAAGGCATATGCAAATGAGTTTAAATCCCCACCCCTTCCCTGAGTCTCTCCACAAAAGTGGAGAGGCTCAGAGGAAAGGGAGGCAGATATGCCTGGGTTCCCTGCCCTATCTTCTCCAGGTGCCCTGTGGCTGCAAGGCACCTGGAGAAGATCAGGCAGGGAACCCAGGCATTTAACTCCTCCCCTCCCTGAGTCTCTCCATGGGTGGGGGCAGGGCCTGGGGTCCTTACTGTTGGAGCGCCACTCTGGGGCACTCTGGCAGGAAATGTCCCCTGTTGCAAACTATATTGTTTCCAATTTCTTTTCTCTTTGTCCGTGTATATCTACTAACTGAAGACACGTATCACAAGTCTGACAAAGTGGATTCATCCATGGGAGCTTAAGCTACAGTAAACCCACTAAGCCAATGTCATCCCGTTTCTGCTTCCAAAGGGCTCTTTCCACTTCCACGATTTGCAATAATAATTTTGATCAGGACATTCCATGGATTTGGAAATGGCTTCTAGGTCTCCTCCGAGGCACTCATCAGAGCAAACCACAACAACTCCTTGCAATGGAGAGGGAAGAGAGAGACACCCTGTTGGGGCCGTCCACTCCCTCCTGTATTCACTGAGTCGACACACACGCAGTTGGAATGAGACATGGGGAGAAAATAGCCAAACAAGCCAGCAGGCTTACAATTATTGTGTATTTAAGGGGATGGCACATAAAATGTATGAAAAAACTGGAACAGTTTTTGTCCTTTCAGGCAGAACGAGATGAATAGATGTCTGCAAAAGAAATGACTAGAATTGGAGTTGCAGTAATCTCTGGGATCCTCAGAACTGACAGCTGAACGGCGCTTTCCAAAGACTCTTTGCAGGGCTTCAGCATCTTTCAGTCTGGAAACCACATGAGCCAAGTCCAGAACATTCGAAATGAGGCTGCAAGGAAGGAATCAGCAACAGCCTCATTTGACCTCCATCCCACCAGGTGTTCGAAGAGGCAACGGAGACCTTCACCTCAGCTCATCAGCATCTTATTAACATGCTGATTAATGCTGAAAGCTCGCAATGGCACAAATCAATATATCCATGGTAATAAAATAAAGGCAGCCTCCCAAAACCTCTTCGCTTCCATCCCTACAACAAAATCTTCACAGGTTTGTTTTAAAAAAAAATGAGTGACTAGAGAAGATAATGCAACACACCTGGCATTTTGATGATGACAGGAAGGCGCCTCTGGAACTTTCTTTGGCGATTACCGGTTTTACCTCAGTTTCCCTCACATGCTCCGTTCATGGTTCAGTGGCAGAAAAGGGAGGGAAAGAGGGCAACCGCTGACTCGGTTATTCCGAGAGCGCTCATTTTAACTAATTCACTTACTGAACTGAACATAATGTCCACGCAGCTGCTTCAGTCACAGCGGTCATTTTCTGAAAAGTTGCCTCCACAAGGTAGCTCTTCAAAACCCAAGGGAACTTTTCACACAACATTAAGCCGGCCGCTGATCAGCCCCTTTTTGTATCAGGTGAATTCACTGTACAGGGGATACAATGGTATTTGGCTGGCTGCTGCCTCGTTTAGTCCACGAAGAATCATTGCAGACATAACCACTTCCCAAGAGGTTGATCAAGATGGGTAGCCATGTTAGTCTGTCTATAGCAGTAGAAAAGAACAAGAGTCCAGTAGCACCTCAGGTAAAGGTAAAGGTTCCCTTGCTCGAAAGCCAGTCGAATCCGACTCTAGGGTTGCGGTGCTCATCTCCGTTTCAAAGCTGAAGAGCCAGCGCTGTCCGAAGATGTTTCCATGGTCATGTGGCCAGCATGACTAAACACCAAGGCGCATGGAACGCTGTTACCTTCCCACCGAAGTGGTACCTATTTATCTACTTGCAATTTCTTGCTTTCGAACAGCTACAGTAAACCCACTAAGGCAGGAGCTGGAACTAGAGACAGGAGCTCACTCCATCATGCGGCACTCTCGGGTCTCGAACTGCTGAACTACTGACCTTCCACAGCCTGCAGTTCAGCGTCTTAACCACTTGAGCCACCGCAGCTCCTAGTAGCACCTTAAAGACTAACAAAATTTGTGGCAGGGTATGAACTTTCGTGAATCACGGCTCACTTATGTATCTGAAGAACTGACCAGTGACTCACAGAAGTTCATCCCCTGCCACATATTTTGTTAGTCTTTAAGGTGCTACTATTGGACTCTTGCTCTTTTCTACTTCCCAAGAAGGCCATTCAGGGACATTTCTATCTAATACACATACAATCAAGACATCCTCTGAGGACCACAGGGCGGCGCATTGTTCTCCCTTCCCCATTTTACACTCACAGCCACGTCCCTGACCCAAGGTCACCCAGTGAGTTCCAGTGGAGACTTGAACCTGGGGCTTCCAGATCCTAGTTTCATACTGTATGCCAGGGCGCCTTTAAAAAAAAAAAAAAAGAGGTGCCGGAACTTTTAAGAGGGAAATGAAGTTTTCAATCTGTTTACTGAAAACGAATGAACTTTTAAACATTTTTAAAAGAATTTTGACGAAGGGGTTCTAGAACTCCGTTCCAGTGCATTCCCCCAGAAACAGCCCTGGCTGTATGCTATGCTATGCTGACTTATCATCACTTCTCTCTCTGTCCCTTTCCCATATTCCAAGCCGTATGTGATTATTCAAGAGTGTCATGCTCCCGGGACTCGGCGCTGGTCGTCCGCCTGAAGCTGTTCCATCTGCCGCTGCGATGCCCCTCGGGGCAGGTACCCAGGGGTGGGGGAGTAGCCAGAGGGTTGAAGCGGGAGCTTGAGGGGGTCTCAGAATGACGGGCTGACGAGAGGGTTCCTTCACTACTCTCCCTATCTCCGCTTACTGATGCATTTGTGATCTCCAGGGCTCCCTTCTCTCTCACGACATCTCTCTCTGCCCTGTCAATATCAGCGGTGTTTCTCCTCCTCGACCCGCTCCCAGCTTCTTCCTTTTATTACTCCCCACTGCAGGCTGGGAAATTCTGGAGATCTGGGGGTGGAGCCTGGATTTTATGCAGTCTCTTCACCTCAGACTCTAAAGGGGGGACTATAGAGAGTCAGTGGGTTAGATAAGTCAGGAACTGTGAGGGGAGATACACAATAAAGTGTAAAAATGCCAACATCTTGCTTTGCGGTCTTCTGGAGCATTTCCATCTTACCAGCTGAAAATGTTGTACAAAGGCTGAGTGTCATAATAATTCATTGGAAAGTTCAGAAACAGCTCGAAGTTCTTTTAGTGAGCCTGGCTAAGGAACTCTTGAAGCCTCTGGTCACGCTACTAAAACCCTTCCTCGGAACAGGAAGTCCACCTTCTCTCAGCACTCCAGGGAGCTCAGGCAAAAGCCTTGTCAGAATCACTGACACCTCATAAAGATTTGTTAAGGCCACCAGTTCACAGACTCGCAGACAGGATATAAACCATATTGCCGAGATGTCAAACTCCATATGGGTACAAGTGGAAAATTTCACCCAGAGCCTCCAGAGCGAAAATAACGAGCCTTGATGAACATATTTTCTAATTGACATACCATGGATTGAAGTTCTTACAAAGTTCACCGAGGCTGTATTTAGGGTTACCAACCTCCAGGTGGGTCCTGTAGTTCTCCCGGATTTATAACTGATTCTTCCAGACTACAGAGATCAGTTCCCCTGGGGAAAAAATGCATTTTTGGAATGTCCCTGCTGCAGTCCCCCCTCTCTAAACTCCACTTTCCCCAGGTTCTGCCCCACAACCTCCAGGAATTTCCCGAGCCACATTTGGCAACCATTGATACACTTCAAAATATTCTACTAGGGGAAATACAAATCTTCAGGGATTTCCTGAGGTGGAGTTGGCATCTCTTGTCAGAGTGTCAGCATGGTGTAATAGTTAAAGCGTCAGATTAGGATCGGGGAGGTAGTGGTGGAAAGTGCCGGCAAGGAACAGCTGACTTATTTTTTTCCCAGGGGAACTGATCTCTGTAACCTGGAGACGAGTTGTAATACCGGGAGATCTCCAGCTATCTCCTGGAGATTGGCAACCCTACCCTCAGCTGAATTTACCTCACAGGCTTGCAGTGATGATAATGTGGAGGAGAGTAGAACTATGAAAGCCACTTTGGCTCCCCGTTGTGGATAAACAAACAAATCCTATATATGATTCACTCCTCAAAAGAAAGATTCATATAAAATATGTACTTGGGATTCGATCACCTATGCTTATACCTAGAGAAGAAAAACATATTTTTTAAAATCCCCAAGAGCAGGACTTGCCCAGTTATCAAGCATTTAGCATAATATCAATATTTTCCTGTGCAGCAAAAACTAATACAGAAACTGCAGATTCTGGGTGATGTAATTTAAACAAAAAAAAAGTGGAATAAAATGTGAGGTGATTTGAAATATTGCTCATCTTGGGGAAAGCTGGCAGTTCTGGTCCGCTCATCCAGGAAATTCTTCCTCAGGGTTCCAGGTTGAGGCCTAGTCAGACGTTTGGGTTAGGGTTGCCAGCTCCGGGTTTGGAAATATCTGGAGATTTTGTGGGTACAGCCTAAGGGAGATTGGGTTTGGGGAGGAGTATAATGCCATACAGAGTATAGCAGAGTATGATGACTACAGTGTACCTTCCAAAGCAGCCATTTTCTCCAGGGAAACTGATCTTTGTCGTCTGGAGACCAGTTGTAATTCCAGGAGATCTCCAGTCACTACCTGGAGGTTGACAAGCCTACTTTGGGAGAGACTTCTCCACATGGCTTTAAGTTTAATCTTGAACTGGCAGGTGCCTCTTTCATCTCACCAGGGAGAGAAAGCAATAAATATTACATTTTTATTTGCATTTAAACTATTTCTTGGAACCGATCAGGTGGCTAGGAATTTAGAATGGTTTCATGAGGCTTGTTTTAAGCTGCTAAGAGCTGTATTCTGTCTTTAAGATACGGCTGGGTTTTTAATACTGGATTTTTAAAACAGTGGATTATTTTAAACTGCCTTATACCAGTTTTATGTTTTTATCACGTGCTTTGTAAGCCATCTCAAGCCAGGTTCTCTGGAGAGGCAGCATATAAATTTTCGAAATAAATGCATGAAGTATAAAGAAGAGAGAAGAAGAGATTGGATTTATACCACACCCTTCACTACCCAAGGGAGTTTCAGAGCAGCTTACAAATTCCTTTCCCTTCCCATCCCCACAACAGACACCCAGTGAGGTAGGTGGGGCTGAGAGAAGCTCTGACAGCAACTGCCCTTTTCCAAGAACAGCTGTGCCAGAGCTTGTGACTGACCCAAGGTCACATCAGCAGGTGCAAGTGGGGGAGTGGGGGAATCAAACCCGGTTCTCCCAGATTAGAGTCCGCATACTTAACCACTACACCAAACTGGCTTAGATTCCGTGCACTTAACCACTACACCAAACAGGAAACAACCTTGACCTGGCTGGGCCAGGCTAGCCCGATCTTGTCAGATCTCAAGAGCTAAGTAGGATCGGCCCTGGTTGAGTACTTGGATGCAGGGCTGGTGCTACCATTAGGACAACTAGGCGACTGCCTGGGCGCAGACCTCAGAGGAGCACAGAACTGACAATCAGCATTAGGGTGTGAAATCTCCTCGCCTTGAAGAGACAGGATTCCCCTGTCCCACCCCACCTTCAGTCCAGCTGCCCTCTAGGAAGGCGGATGACTCACCAGACGGTGGCAGGACTCAGGATGGGAAGCCATCGGGGAGGTCCAAGGTTGCTATGCAAAAGCAGATGACGGCAAACCACCTCGGAATGTCTCTTGCCTGGAAAACCCTAGAAGGTCACCATAAATTGGCTGTGATTTCATGGCACTTCCCTCCTCCTCCTCTGCCACCACCACTATGGGAACCATCCCTTAAGTGATCCTTGGTAGGTCCTTTGGTGGTTCAGTGTGAGTTCCATTAAAATGTGTGCTAAGGAACAGCGCTGGTGGATTGGACCCAGTATATTGTATTTGGGTTTTTGTGATACTTAGCGCTTCAGTAGGGTTGCTAGGTCCCCCAGCCACCAGCAGGGGGTGAGGGGGTAGGGTTGCCAGATCCAGGTTGGGAAAGTCCTGGAGATTTGGGGCGGAGCCTGGGGAGGAGAGAGACCTCAGTGGGGTACAAGGCCATAGAATCCACCCTCCAAAGCATCCATTTTCCCAGGGGAACTGAGCCAGTTTGGTGTAGTGGTTAGGAGCATGGACTGTGATCTGGGAGAACCAGGTTTGATTCCCCACTCCTCCACATGCAGCTGCTGGCATGACCTTGGGTCAGTCACAAGTTACCTCAGAGCTGTTCTCTCACGAGCAGTTCTCGAAAGAGCTCTCTCAGCCCCACCTACCTCACAGGTTGTCTGTTGTGGAGAGGGGAAGGGAAAGGAGATTGTAAGCCGCTCTGAGACTCCTTCAAGTAGTGAAGGGCCGAGTATAAATCCAATTTCTTCTTATTTTTCTCCTTCTGTAGTCTGGACATGAGCTGTAATTCCAGGGGATCCCCAGGTCCCACCTGGAGGCTGGCATCCCTATGCTTCAGCCATTGACTAGTTTAAGGTTAAATTGACCCTAAATTCATTTTTAAAAATGCTCACTGGCTCCCACTTTGCATAGTTGGTTGCGTGCGTGAATATCCAGCAGATATTAGGAATAGACATCGAAGCAGTGTGGGTACTGAGATTAGTGCAATGCATGCTGGGTGATGCAACGATCAAAGCGAAGGCATCCAGTGGAAGGAATCAATAGAAGAGGCTTTAAAATGAGCA
The DNA here is from genome assembly GCA_029375565.1 of Gekko gecko. Lineage (NCBI taxonomy): Eukaryota > Metazoa > Chordata > Lepidosauria > Squamata > Gekkonidae > Gekko > Gekko gecko. The sequence goes on from JAPDNY010000968.1 coordinate 12,070, forward strand.
ACCAAATGTAACGTCACACATCAGAAGCATTTGATGGCAGGTATAACAAAAAAAAATAGAAAAAAAGATTGCCCGATACAGCAAGAAAAGCACCAATTTAAGAGGCTCATGAATAATTCATAGGGAGACACTTCAAAGGCTATCTGCCACCACCTGGATGCACGGAAGGAGAGTTTGTTTTATATCACCTTAAACCTATGTTCCATGGAGCCTGACAGAATATATGGAAACAGGTTCTAAAAGATCTTTTTCCAGAAGCGATACCCAAGATAATTTAAACTGGAGGTATTGGGTATGAAGCTAGCACTTCAGGCTAGTGAAGAACTAAGACCTCAGGTGGAATTTACCTGTACTGCAGGCAAAACATAAGCTTTCACTTCTGCTGTTTTAATGGAGTAATTGCTTGGTAGTCATAATTACCAGCTGATGTTTTTAAAAAGGTACAGACGTTTGGATCCTCCGGTCAGAAGGGGAGAAGTCTGTCCCCTTTGACCAGCAGAGGATCATGGGACCTGCATGGATAAAAGGTGTGTCCAGCAGGGGTGAGGACAGGGGTTGGTATAGGGTTGCCAGCTCTGGGTAAGAAAACACCTGGAGATTGGAGCCTGAGGAGGGTGGAGTTTGAGGCACAATGCCATGGAGTCCACCTTCTACAGTGGCCATTTTCTCCAGGAGAACTGATCTCTGTTGCCTGGAGATTGGTTGAAATCCCAGGCAGGGCCGGCTCACCCGCTAGGTGAACTAGGGCATTTGCCTGGAGCACAGGCTGGACCTTAGGGTGCCAAACTGGAACCCACCCACCCCCCACAAAGCCCCCTAGCCCCCACCAAAAGCCCTGCATCTCCCTGACGGCCGCCACCTCTTTCTCCCCGAGTCCGGCAAGTGCTGAGCTTGCCAGACTCGGGGAGAAAGAGGCAGCGGTGGCGGCGATCACCCGGTCTGGGAGATGCAGGGCTTTTGGTGGGGCGGGCGGGTGCAGTTTGGTGCCCTGGCCCTAGGGCGCCAAACTGCACCCAGCCCCGCCCCCACCAAAAGCCCTGCATCCAGTTCTGCTTTCATTGTGGGGGCCCCTGGATGGGGCGCCGAACTGTGCCTCCCCCCTCTGCATCCTCCCCACCGCTGCCACCGGGACCACGAGTTTGCAAAAGTGGGGAAGGGGGATTTCCCCCCACCCCCCACCCTCCTCTGTGCCTCCGGCTCGCTCTCCCCTCCGAAATGCAAACAAAAGTCAAAACACCGCCAGGGAGGGAGGAATCAGCTCCAGCACTCCCCGGTTGCCTCTCTGCATAAGGTATTCGGGGGGGGGGCAGTGGAGAAGCCGAGTGCCACCTTTGCTTGCTGCCACCGCCGCCGGAGCTGCTTTCCCCTTCCCGGTGCAGTGTGCAGAGCAGGACTGGTGATGCTGAGCGGAGAAGCACTCTCGGTAGCAGCTCCTGGCTCGGGGGACTCCGAGGGAGGGGAGAGGAAAAGAAAATGGGGGGGGAGAAAGAGCAATTCCCAACTTGCCGTGCTAATCCTAAGGAACCGGGCAGGGGCAAGGCTAGCTTGTGGTGCCCCCCCCCGGGTGTGTTTCTGGGAGGTTTGCAGGCCCCACCAGGAGGTTGGGCTCTGTGCTAAGGGGGTGCGGGCACCACAACCTAGCCTCGCCTAGGGCGCAGAAACACCTTGGGCTGGCCCTGATCCCAGGGGATCTCCAGCTACCAGAGACTGGCAACTCTAGGCTGGACTAAGGCATGAAATTAGGTGAGACTGAGCTAGCTGGATCTGACCCAGAGTACTCACTGGTTTCAAATGTACAATATGCAGTGAACGCTGTCTCTATATAAATCTGCAGAGGTTTCATCTGTTTCCTGCCCCCCCGGTGACCCTTCCTAGCAAACAACTGCATTTTCAGCAAGCACGGCATTTGGTCCAGATGCCAGGCCACCTTTTCAACTTCAGATTTCATGTTATTTGCATGCAAGTTCACTCCTTCCCCATTTTCCCTGCAGCCATCTGTTCAGTCTCTCTCTGTTCTGCCCCCTTTTCCTGGAGCCGGCTGATTTCCCTCTGTGACCATCTTTCAAGCACATCCTTCGGTCCCTGCTGTGTGTTAACCTGATGCCCTTTCTTTCACTGTGCCTTTATTTAAATCTTTGACTTGTGATTTTTGGCTGCTCAGAAAGCTTTGCAGATTCATTCGCTCACAATCTTTCAGCAGATTTCCACATCGCCACAGACCGGTTCCAGCCTATCTGTAATTAAGTGAACTCTTACCAAATCAAATCTGCAAGATTCCAGTCTTGGATAAATGGTGGACGTCTCCCCTCCCCTCCCCCCGCCCCCGAGTAATGAATCTAAAGGGACTGGGAAAAGAATACAAATATTTAGATTCCCTGTAGAACTCTGAATTCCGAGAGGTTCATAACTCCATCCCAAACATACTAGAACTTGCAGGTAGCACACCTCATTGAATTCAATGAGACTTAAGCTGATTCAGTGCGGGACTTCTGAGCCCACTTTAATTCAGTGGGGGACTTTTGAGCTCAAGCCAAATACAATTGTTGAACCAATTGTTGAACGTGTTCTATCCAGTGTGACCAGCAAGGCTCCTTCAGTTATGCAGGAACACATAAAAACCACACTTGTGGCTCTAAGCACAAAAATCAGATTCTTAAACATCTCAAGCCTATTTTTAAGAAAGGAAGTTCCTAGCCCTCACGCCTAAAAGAGTACTTCAAAGCACATGGGCAACGTATTTATGTATTAAAATGTCTATATCATGCCTTTCCTTGTGGTTCAAGGCAGTTTACAATAACAATACCTGCTGGATCATAGAATGTTAGAGTTGGAAGGGACCTTGCAGGTCATCTAGTCCAACCCCCTGCACTGTGCAGGAGCACAGCTGAAAGATAGCCCTACATATCTACAACATACCCGAAAGATGGTTGTCCAGTCTCCGCTTGAAAACTTCCAGTGAAAGAGCATCCACCACCTCCCAAGGCAGGCTGTTCCACTGCTCAACCACTCTTACAGTTAGGAAGTTTCTCCTGATATTTAGCTGGTAACGACTCCCTTGTAATTTCCACCCATTAGATCTAGTCTTGCAATCCGAAGCAAGAGAGAATAGATCTGCTCCATCTTCTACATGACAGCCCTTCAAATATTTGAAGACTGCAATCATGTCCCCTCTAAGTCTTCTCTTTCCCAGGCTAAACATACCCAACTCTTTCAGCCTTTCTTCATAAGACTTGGATTCAAACTCTCTCACCATCCTGGTTGCCCTCTTCTGGACATGCTCAAGCTTGTCAACATCCTTCCTAAAGTATGGTGCCCAAAACTGGACACAGTACTCCAGGTAAGGCCTGACCATAGCCGAATAGAGCGGAACTACCACCTCCCATGATCTGGACATGATGCTTCTGTTAAGCAGAAAGGGCCCGGGTAGCCCGGGCCCGCCATTTGCGGGGACGGGCGGGGACAAAGAGGCCGGCCGGAAGGGGGAAGGGGGGCCGGGGGGCGCGGGGGGAAGGACGCGCCTCCTCCCCCCCTTTCCCTAGCCAATGGGGGTCAGCAGGGCGGTCGGGGAGGGGGAGGCGTTAAAAGCAGCAGGGAAGCCGCTCCCCCTCCCCACTCGACCACGAGGCAAGCCCGGTTTGAAGGAAACCTGCCCCATTCTCGGGGGGTGGGGAACGCGGCCTACTGCCACCCCGGCCTGCCCACCACCTTTTGCGCCCCCTTGGGGCCAGCCCGGGGCGATTGATCCCAGAGCGCATGGGTGGGGGGCCTACCGCAACAAGGCTCCTCCTCCAGCGGGCCCTCAGCGAGGCTCCCCAACGGACCCTGGCAGGGCGAGGCCTAGCTGGCCCAAGGTGCCACGCGCCAGCCTCCCCTGGCATTCCGGGGGGGGGGAAACGGCCTCCCGACCTGCCCGCCAGGCCAGCGGTTTTCTGGAGCTGGCCAGGGGAAGGGCTCCGGGAGCGCGCAGCTCAAAAAAATAAATAAATAAAATTCAGTCTTCCACACGTAGGGAGCCAGGCCGCCAGCCCCCCCCGGGACAGCAGCGAGCTGGGGGGCCGTCAATGCTATGAGAGCAGAGTACTTTTGATGGCCTCCTTCCTGTCACCATTTAGCACGTAGTTAGGTAGGTAAGGTCAAGGGTAAGGCAGTTAGGCAGTTATTAGTTAGGTAGGACAGGATCTCTCAATCAGTGTCCAACGCGGTTACCTCCCCGTCGGCGCCCTCCTGCCACTAGCACGAAAACACTTGCTCGATCGGCGGCAGGTTTCAGGGGACGGGGGGCTTAACTTGTCGTGTTTTGCTGTCCTGAGCAGGTATGAAGCCCCCGACGCGCAGCACCCGGTGCACGGGTGCAGTTGCTGGGGAACACCCCGGTCATCGCCCAAAGGGCAAGTGCGGCCTGCGGCAGACAACACACCAGTGGGAGTGGCGGCGAAGAGGAAGGCAGTGCCGCGCGGCACAGAGGGGTCGGACGGCGTTTCAGAGCTGGCCGATACCATGCGGGGCCTTCAACAGGCTTTCAATCAACTTTCTGAGAAGGTGGCCAAGATGAGCCAGGATTCGGTGGCCAAACGAGCCCGGAAGGCCACGTCCGACGGGGGCTCAGCCCAGCAGCGCGGGGGGCTTCTACCGGCGCGGCTAGTCGTCGGGGTTCCCGGCCTGCTGCGCAATCCACGGACAGGGGACGGGAGCGGGGTAGCTCAGGCTCCTCCGCGCGTTCCAACGATGAAGCAGAGGGCGAGGCCTCCTCAGGTGAGGGTTCCACTGCGGGGCGGAGTGGGCAGCCTCCAAGCGATTACTGGGCAGCAGCAGCCCACGAGCCGGGGCTGCCTGCATGGGCTATACACCGCAGGGCGTTGGCGACGCAGGCAGGACAGGATCCTGAGGTGGTCTGGGGTGACGTCGATGTCACTGATCCTTCGGCCATCCTCTCCACATACTCGAACGGGGAGGAGCCGCCAGGGCTTCATTTATCTGAGGAACTGCGGGATAGCATTCTGGATGGGTATTACGTTAATGTCTTTACCCTGCTCCAAAAAAGGGGGGCCGAGGCCCGCACGCTAGAATCGGACAAGAAAGAGAAGAAGGAGAAGACCGCGGAAGCTGACCGCACCTTCCTCAACTGGGTTTCTGGTTATCTGGTGTATGTGGGGGTAGTCGCTGCCGCGTACCCTGATAGGGGCTGGCACCTGCTCAACCACATGAGCAACGTGGTCGAGGCCAGGGTTTTGGCAGGCGAGGGACCGGCTATTGATTATGATGAGACCTGCCGTAAATTGGCCTCACGCAATGACAGGGCTCGGTGGGACCTGCTACAGGATAAGGTTTGGCTCAGGTTGGTTGGCCCATGCATTAAAGGGAAGGAGGAAGGGAAAAAGGAGCGCTGGGCCGTGTGCAAGGACCGGTCGCACGGGGTCTGCTGGGAATACAATCAGGGCCGGTGTCGCCGGGCTCGGTGCAAGTTCCACCATAGTTGCGAGGCTTGCGGGGGGGGCATGGGCGGGTGTATTGCCCACGATCCACCAGTGCCCAGCAGCCCTTTCGGAGTGGAAAACCCTTCTCCGGTGGTGCCAACACAAAAGGGGGAGGGGGGTCGTCCGGCACCCCCTCCGCTTCCAGCCGCTAGTGCCCCGCAGGACTGGTGGTCCTTGGCGGCCACCCTGGTTAGAGTGGACGCTCTGAGACCACTCTTGGCGCGATACCCCTCGCGCCAAGCCGGAAAATATATCTTGGATGGTTTTACGAGGGGGTTTCCCATTCCTGCCTGCGGCCCACGCATCGCAACCGATTCCAACAACCTGAAATCAGCCAGGGAGATGCCTGAGGTGGTTGCCGCGAAACTGCAAAAAGAATTGGCGGCAGGGCGCATCGCGGGCCCATTCAGCGCGCCCCCTATTGACAACCTGCGAGTCTCCCCTTGGGGGTGGTGCCAAAGAAAACACCAGGCGAGTATCGCCTGATCCAGCATCTCTCGTACCCGAAGGGATCTTCGGTGAATGACAGTATCCCCCCCGAGCTCTGCTCAGTCAAATACGCTTCCTTTGATCACGCGGTTGGGCTAGTCAGGGCTTGTGGGCGGGGGGCACTCATGGCCAAGTGTGATATTCAGTCAGCATTCCGGCTGCTCCCGGTAAGCCCCGACTCCTTTTCATTGCTGGGTTTTAAGTTCCAAGGGGCATGGTATGTTGACAAGGCCATGCCCATGGGTTGCGCAGTGGCCTGCGCAGCATTTGAGACATTCAGTACCTTTCTCGAGTGGGCAGCGAAGTCGAGGACTGGGTCCGCGGGGATTACTCATTACTTGGATGACTTCTTTTTCGTCGGCCCGGGGGACGACGGAGACTTGTGCCGGGTCCCTACGGGCATTTCAGGAGCTTGCCGAAGAGCTTGGTGTCCCATTGGCGGTGGACAAGACCGAAGGGCCGGCGACTAGTCTAACTTACCTGGGTATCCAATTAGACTCTGTAGCTGGGGCATCCAGGTTGCCGGAGGACAAACTCTTGGCCCTCCGGGCTCTCCTTTCTTTGGTTAGGGTTCGGCCGAAGTGCACATTGAAGGAACTGCAGTCACTGGTGGGACACTTGAACTTTGCTTGCCGGGTTGTTTCGTCCGGCAGGGCTTTCTGCGCGAGGCTGGCCAGAGCGACGGCCGGGGTCAGGGCACCTCATCACCGGGTGCGGGTGACCAAGGGCATGAAGGAGGATTTAGGAGTGTGGCTCCGGTTCCTGGCGGGATACAATGGGGTTACCATTTGGCAGCACCCGATGGACTTGCAGGATACCATCCAGATCCATTCTGATGCAGCCGGCAGCGCAGGGTTCGGTTTTTACTACAACGGGAAGTGGTGCGCACAGCCCTGGCCCAAGGAATGGGAGGGTACCGCAGTGCTTAAAGACCTCACCTTCTTGGAGCTTTTCCCAATACTGGTGGCAGTGATCATTTGGAAAGATTGCTTTAGGGACAAACGGGTGCGCTTCTGGTGCGACAACCAGGCGGTGGTGCGGGTGGTGAACAAGCAAACTTCGAAGTCTGACCGGGTGATGCGGTTGGTTCGCCGCCTGGTTTTGGCCTGCCTGGCCGATAACATTACTTTTTCTGCACGGCACGTGCCAGGCGTGGATAATAGCATAGCGGACGCTTTGTCTCGCCAACAGGAGGAACGCTTCCGGATCCTGGCGCCAGGAGCCAACCGCGTTTCAGACCCCTTTCCGGAGGAGCTGTGGGAACTTGGGAAGGTACAATAAGGCGGGGCATCTACGGGTCCCTTGCCCCCTCCACTCTGGCCATGTATACCAAGGCTATCGATGCCTTTTTTGACTTTACCGCGGGGTGCGGGGGTCCGCAGACCTTGCCGGTGGAGGGGACTGGGTACTTCGCTACATGGCATGCCTTCAAGACAGCGGGTTCTCTCACAGCACCATCAGGGGTCGCATGGCTGCCATCACATTTTTTAGCAAGGCCGAGGGATTTGAGGACCCATGCCACTCATTCCAAGCTCGTAGAGCGGTCGAGGGCTGGCGGAGGCAAGCCACACGGCCCCCAGATAGTAGACGGCCCGTGACCTTTGAGTTGTTGGGGGGATGTTGCGGGAGCTACCAGCGCTGTGTTGGTCCCAGTATGAGGCTGCACTCTTCGAGACCGCATTCGTCTTGGCCTTTTTGGGGCCTTGAGGGTAGGGGAACTGGTAGCTAGCTCCAGAATTTCCTTCACCAACACGCCCTTGCGGGTACGGGATGTCTCCTTCGGGCCAAAGGGGATGTCTTTGTATATTCGGAGGTCAAAGACGGATCAGCAGAGAAAAGGGGTGCGCCTCCATCTGGGGCCACTACCGGGCGGCCCGTGTCCAGTGCAGATCACCCGAGCCTTTTTAGCAATGAGACCGAGGGGAGTTGGTCCGCTGCTTATCCATAGAGACGGGGCCCCATTGACAAGATATCAGTTCACAGGGGTTTTCAGGTCGGCACTGGGGGCCTTGGGCTTACCAGGCAAGGAATTTGGGCCTCACTCCTTCAGGATCGGGGCAGCCACCACGGCCGCTGGTATCGGCCTGCCGGAGGCACGCATACGGGCCATTGGCCGTTGGCGATCCACAGCCTTTAGGGCTTACATCAGGCCACAGCTGGAGTCCAGCCTGTGACCATCTCTCTGACTCCTCAGTTCCAGGACAAGGGTACAGGACAGTATGGATTTTTGGGCACAGCATCGTCCATTGGGCAGGTTTGTATGCATCCTCGTCGGGCTGGGGAAAGGACTTGGGCTTGGGAGGTGCAGCGCGCATTACATGGATGGCACAGCGGGGCATGCGGTGGAGGTCCCTGTTGCCATGGTTGAGGCGCGTCCAGGCGAGGCGCCACCCTCCCGATGCACTGCTGCTGCAGCTTGGGGAAAACGACTTGACAGAGTGCCCTGGGGTGGCCCTCGAGCACCAGGTTCTGGCTGACCTGGCCGCAGTGCGCGAGATCCTGCCCGGCACTGTCCTCTTCTGGTCGGATTGGCTGGAACGGAGGTCGTGGCGGGGTGCGAATCAGCCCAAGAAGGTGGAAGTGGCGAGACGGAAAGTGTCCGGCAGGTTGGGCCAGGCAGTCGAGTCGGCAGGCGGTATCTGGATTCGCCACCCAGACATCTCCCACAAGATGGAGGCCATGTACCGAGCGGATGGCGTGCACCTATCGGCCTGGGGTATGGACATCTGGTTGCACGGAGTCCGTCATTGCCTGCTTGCCTGGCTACAGCTGTAAGGGCGTTGGCGGGAACAGGACTAAAGGGGCGTCCTGTTCTTGTGGCGGTAACAGCATGGGGCCGGATCCGTTGGCGGAATTCGGCCTGCGCGCCAATCTCGGAGTGGGGACCCCTTAAGGGTCTTGGCGTGAGGGCGGAACGGAGCTGGCTAGCTCACGGAATAACAGTGCTTACCCTCACAGCCAGAGGGCAGGGGAGTTCACATAGGGGCAAGCGTCCACGTGAACTCCGACAACCTGCCCTCCCGCCTTCTCTACCCATGCCGGCTGGCTGGGTAACGGTTCACTCGGCTGGCACGCCGGCCAGGCGATAGGTCGGATCCGGTGGACCCATGCTGTGCCAATGCTCTACAGCTGTAACCAATAAAAGTTGTGGCCAAATTTATCCACATAATTTCCAAAGGAAACTGTTTGTATGAGTTCATTTTGAAGTTAGCGCGGGGGCGTGGGTACAATGCGGGCCGACCTCGGCGTCCCAAGTAGGACCTGGAACCGCAATGCATCCTAAGATTGCATTAGCTTTCTTCAC
>JAPDNY010000969.1:0-21325 GCA_029375565.1 Gekko gecko
TAGTAATCAATGAATCTGAAGTAGTGTACATACAAACCTGTTAGGCACCAGTTTCGTTCCACTGCGTCAGGGGTGGCTAAACCTGCTTAGCATGAGAGCCACATAGTTTGGGTGAGAGGAATGGAATCTTTTCACAGGCAAGAGAGATGCAGTCCCCCCCCCCGGGGGGGGGCAACACAACAGGTAGAAACACAAGGGCACAGTCCCAGGAGGCGTGGGTTCGGGTTTTGCGAAGGGGGATGCCAGCAAGAATACAAAACTCGCCTTTTGGTGGCGAGGACTGGATGGGATCAAATGGGATGACTCATTCACGTTGATTGAATGGCCAGAATGCCAAGCATTTTGACTGGTTCCCCCCCCCCCATATCCCTGATGTGGGGTTCCCAGTGTCCAGGTAGGTTCTGGAGATCCCCTGGAATTACAACAGCTCTCCAGACTACAGAGATCTATATTTGTCGAACTGGCCTCTGGAGAACAGTTCTACCTATGCCTTTCCACTATATTGGTAGACCTGGCCTCTGGAGAACAGGTCTACTTGCCCCACGCCACCATACTGGTAGACCTGGCCTCCAGAGAACAGGTCAGCCCACCCCAGTCCACTATGTTGGTAGACCTGGCCTCTGGAGAACAGGTCTACCTGTCCCATGCCACCATATTGGTAGACCTGGCCTCTGGAGAACAGGTCAACCCACCCCAGTCCACTATGTTGGTAGACCTAGCCTCTGGAGAACAGGTCTACCTGCCCCACACCACTATATTGGTAAACCTGGCTTCTGGAGAACTGGTCTGCCTGCCCCACGCCACCATATTGGTAGACCTGGTCTCCGGAGAACAGGTCAACCCGCCCCAGTCCACTATGTTGGTAGACCGGGCCTCTGGAGAACGGGTCTACCCACCCCAGTCCACTATATTGGTAAACCTGGCCTCCAGAGAACAGGTCTGCCTGCCCCACGCCACCATATTGGTAGACCTGGCCTCCAGAGAACAGGTAAACCTGCCCCAGTCCTGTATGTTGGTAGACCTGGCCTCTGGAGAACAGGTCTACCCACCCATGTCCACTATATTGGTAGACCTGGCCTCCAGAGAACAGGTCAACCCCTCCCAGTCCACTATGTTGGTAGACCTGGCCTTGGACGGTTGCCTTGCACTGACCCTTAAAAAACATACCAGCAACGAGACAAATCCTTTTTCAATGGGTGTCTTCCTGACTGGAATCTTTTCATTAGAAATTTAAACTCGGACTTTCGATGCCCTTATTGGCTGGCTCTGTGCCCAGTGTACTACAAACCACAGTTAGTTTCTACGCCCAGTATTAACCCATTGTGACCCAGGAACTTAAATACAATGAACGTTTGTGTTCTAAAGCAACCAATAGGATCTAATCTGCCGTAACAAAGTGGCTCAACTATGTCAAAAAGCAACAAAACCTGGTCTCATAGGGGGAGGGGTTGTCACAATTCAAAGTTGTTCGGATTTCAGGTTGTGCTGTAAACGTATTTGGTCTCAGAAACCTTTTCGCCGATCATGGTTTTCCTGAGCTGTATAGTGGCCCAGCTGGTCCTGCAGAGGTCTCCATCTAGGTCAAAGTCAAATGTCATTTTGGGGAGGCAGAGTTTGAGGCAGTAACGAAGTGTTTCATCCATCACTCTCATTTACAATTTCCATCTAATAGTTCTGCCAGATTGCAGAACTTCATAATTAACAATACACTGACGTATGCCATCCTCTTCTGGCATTGAGCAACGTGTATTATTGAACCCATAATCTACCAGCCGTTTATATTTTCATTTTCAGAGCAAAAAAGAAAAAGACTAGAGGCACGCAATGGTAAAGGTATAACCAGTTCCTCTTCTCCTTTGGCGGCTCCGGTTGATTTTAAGAATTAGCCCCTAGGAGACTAAGGAGAGAGAGGCTAAGCTCTAAAAAGCCAAACGGGGACACTTAACTTCCCCAAAAAAGCAGGGTGGCATATTTAAGATACTTCCGTCTGTAATACAGCAAAAATGATATTAAACCCGATGAACAACCCACAAGAAGCACTTTTGTTTTGAATCTTCTGGGGCAATTCTCACGTGTCCCCTGAGCATATGAAGGTTTGTGATGCTTGGTGGTGTATCTCCGTTCTTATTTTTCCTTCTGAGATGTTACTCTCTGTGTCTCTCCTTCCCCCCAGAGAGAAGCCTCTCTTCACAGCCAGGTGAATAAAGGAATCTTTTCGCAGATGGAGGTGACTCGAGAGAAGGGGCAGGAGATGGAAGAGCAGGACCCAGGAGGGCCCGGAACTGGCAAGACAGCAAGCAAAGGCCCTCTTCTACTCCAAGCTGGGAGTGGTGTTGAATTCTGGGAAAGAGCTGTGCCAGAGATCCCGGCTAAGGACACCATGACCTCCAATGTACATGGCCAGCGCTTCCGGCAGTTCTGGTACCATGAGGCTGATGGGCCCCGAGAGGTCTGCAGCCGGCTCCACGGACTTTGCAGTGACTGGCTGAAGCCGGAGGGGCACACCAAGAAGCAGATGCTGGACCTGGTGATCCTGGAGCAGTTCCTGACCATCCTGCCCCCGGAAATGCAGGGCTGGGTCCGAGGATGTGGGCCAGAGACCAGTTCCCAGGCGGTGGCCCTGGCCGAAGGTTTCCTCCTGAGTCAGGCCGAGGAGAAGAGGCAGGCAGAGCAGGTGAGGTGAATTCCCTCCAGATATGTCCAATTCAAGCAACGATGTCTGGCCTTATCCTAAGTCCTAAAGTGTTCCCTGCCAGACATCTGTCCAGGTGTTAATCATCCAAAGGGGAGATTTCACAGCCTCCTTCAGCAGCCTCTTCTACTAGAGAATTTCTGATCCCTCCAGATAACTCACCAGGTCTGCTGATGGAAGGGTGCGGAGTCTAGGAGCGGGGCAGGATCCATTCCTTGGTCTCTTTTCCATTCCACCTCTTACCTGTCTCCCTTGCTGCTCCCTGACCTGGATAGCCCAGGCTAGACAGATCTTGTCACAGCTCAGAAGCTATGAAAACAAGAAAAAGTTGCATGTGGTGGCAGAAACACGACTACATCCTTATAGACCAAAGACTGTTTTGAATTTCTGAACAAATTATTTGTGGGAAAACTCCACCTATGAACTTCTACCTGTATTCAACTTTACCAGTGAATTTCTACCTGTTACTTATGGAAAATCTGTTCTGAGTACTTTATATGTCTTGCTATTATTAAATTCACTGGTTATTGCTGTTAAGATTTGGGCACATCCATTTTTTCCCCTTGCTTTCATATATTGCTGTGCCACTGCCTTTCGCCACAGGGTATAGATGGGAACTCTCAGTCTGGGGCAGGTGATGCACTCTGTTCTTGGTGCTGGAGGGGGCAGCAGTGGGAGGGGGCTTCTGGTGTCCTGGCCCCACTGGTGGACCTCCTGATGGCACCTGGTATATTTTGGCCGCTGTGTGACAGAGTGTTGGACTAGATGGGCCATTGGCCTGATTCAACATTGGCTTCTCTTATGTTCTTATGTCTTGTATCACATCTCGGAAGCTAAGCATGATCGGTATTGGCTAGTAGTTGGATGGGCAACCTCCAAGGAATACCAGGGCCATGACGCAGAGGCAGAGAACGGCAAAACACCTCTGAAACGTAGTCTGGCTCGCCACCTAGTGGTGCATAACGCTAAAAGATCTAGAACTTCTGTCTGCTAGACAATCTTAGTTTCTCCTGGCTATACTACACACACTGCCATATGTTAATGAATTAATTTTCCCTTGCTGCTTTTTCAGACGGGCGGAGAATCCCTGCAGATAGAAGCGACATTCCCTGAGGTGGAAGGAGCTTCCTTGGAGCAAGAGGAGAGACCGCAGGCGCAGGAATGTGCCCAAGATGCCCTCTCCTTTGGTAAGGACTCTTTGTGCCTGGATGTGATTGGGGTACCCAGTGCCTTTGATGGGTAAAGAGTTCAGGTCAAGGGAGGAAATAAAACACTTCTTCCCACAACATGAAGTTAATCTGCAGAACTCAATGTCCACGAATTAAATTAATTCATGGAAGGCAATTCCTCCTCATATCTCACCCTCCTTCCATAACAGTAGAGAAATCTCGGCCGAGTTCTTCAGCCCGGTGAATAAAGGGAGCCTCAAGCTTCTGGGGCAGCAGAGAGCTTTGAAAAACGCTTTCTGGAAGCCAATCATAATGGGGAAATTTGGCTTCTGTGCCCGTGTTTATAGGGGCTTCTGGCCGACTGCTGTGGGAAACAATGCTGGCATAGGGATGGTGAGCTGTGGCCTGGCACCCCTCAAGGAGCTTAGGGGCTTGAGACCGACGTGGTGTCATGTTGACATTGCGTCTGGCTGAAAACCTGGCTGTGAAGTTAGCATACAAAGAGACGCTCTGAAACCTCATTCATAGTACTAGCCCGTAGCTACAGAGCCAGTTTACTGAAGTGGTTAAGTGCGTGGACTCTAATCTAGGAGAACCAGGTTTGATTCCCCCACTCCTCCACTTGCACCTGGCTGGATGACCTTGGGCAAGCCATAGTTCTTCTGGCACAGCTGTTCTTGAAGAAGAGCAGTTTCTGTCAGAGCTCTCTCAGCCCCGCCTACCTCACAGGGTGTCTGTTGTGGGGAGGGGAAGGGAAGGAGTTTGTAAGCCGCTCTGAGACTCCTTTGGGTAGTGAAGGCCGGGGTATAAATCCAATCTCTTCTCTTCTTCTACCACACAGGGTGTCTGTTGTGGGGAGGGGAAGGGAAAGGAGTTTGTAGGCTGCTCTGAGACTCCCTTGGGTAGTGAAGGGCGGGGTATAAATCCAATCTCTTCTCCTTCTACCTCACAGGGCGTCTTGTGGGGAGGGGAAGGGAAAGGAGTTTGTCAGCTGCTCTGAGACTCCCTTGGGAAGTGAAGGGCGGGGTATAAATCCAATCTCTTCTCCTTCTTCTACCTCAAAGGGTGTCTGTTGTGGGGAGGGGAAGGGAAGGGAGTTTGTAGGCCGCTCTGAGACTCCTTTGGGTAGTGAAGGTTGGGGTATAAATCCAATCTCTTCTCCTTCTACCTCACAGGGTGTCTGTTGTGGGGAGGGGAAGGGAAGGGAGTTTGTAAGCCGCTCTGAGACTCCTTTGGGCAGTGAAGGGCAGGGTATAAATCCAATCTCTTCTCCTTCTTCTACCTCAAAGGGTGTCTGTTGTGGGGAGGGGGAGGGAAAGGAGTTTGTCAGCCGCTCTGAGACTCCCTTGGATAGTGAAGGGCGGGGTATAAATCCAATCTCTTCTCCTTCTTCTACCTCACAGGGTGTCTGTTGTGGGGAGGGGAAGGGAAAGGAGTTTGTCAGCCGCTCTGAGACTCCTTTGGGCAGTGAAGGGCGGGGTATAAATCCAATCTCTTCTCCTTCTTCTACCTCATAGGGTGTCTGTTGTGGGGAGGGGAGGGAAAGGAGTTTGTCAGCCGCTCTGAGACTCCCTTGGATAGTGAAGGGCGGGGTATAAATCCAATCTCTTCTCCTTCTTCTACCTCAAAGGGTGTCTGTTGTGGGGAGGGGGAGGGAAAGGAGTTTGTCAGCCGCTCTGAGACTCCTTTGGGCAGTGAAGGGCGGGGTATAAATCCAATCTCTTCTCCTTCTTCTACCTCACAGGGTGTCTGTTGTGGGGAGGGGGAGGGAAAGGAGTTTGTCAGCCGCTCTGAGACTCCTTTGGGCAGTGAAGGGCGGGGTATAAATCCAATCTCTTCTCTTCTTCTCTTCTTCTCCTACAAAGGAGTCTCAGAGCGGCTTACGAACTCCTTTCCCTTCCCCTCCCCACAACAGACACTCTGTGAGGTAGAAGAAGGAGAAGAGATTGGATTTATACCCCGCCCTTCACTGCCGAAGGCGTCTCAGAGCGGCTTACAAACTCCTTTCCCTTCCCTCCCCACAACAGACACGCTGTGAGGTAGGTGGGGCTGAGAGAACTTCTGACAGAAACTGTCCTTGAGAGAACAGCTGTGCCAGAGCTTGTGACTGGCCCAAGGTCACATCAGCAGGTGCAAGTGGAGGAGCGGGGAATCAAACCCGGTTCTCCCAGGTAAGAGTCCAAGCACTGAACCACTACACCAAACTGGCTGTTTGTGACGGTTATGTGTCATGTGACATTTCCGCCCCTCTCTTCCCCTCACAGGCCTGACTCAGTCCTCACGGAAGTCTGAAATATTTTGGCAGAACTTATCATCCCTGAGGCTCATGGGTACCTGGTGGTTCTCTCCTGCCTCTCCTAGAGTGTTTAAAAATGACTTTACAGAGGGCGAGGTTTCGCACTCCTGGGCATGGGCTTCACGAAGCAGGGAACAAACAAGCAAATGGAATAGAAAGTCATGGAAAACACTCTCCTTTGTCTCACTAACAGGCAGTGGAGAGATGCTGTTGAGTTGTCGTCTTTTCAGAGAGGTGGAAACAGCTGCTGCACCTCCAGTCCAGGTAAGGGGTTTGAGCAGGGGACAGCCTGGGTCCCCCCCCTCCGTTCGCAGGGGGGCTTTTGCTCCTGCCGTTTCTAGAAGGTGTCCAGGCGAGAGATCCTCTGAACGCCCCTCCCTTTACCCATGCCATCCTGTACCCTCCCAGACTACTCCCTTCCAGTGCGCAGTCTCCGCCTGGCGTGATCTCTGTAGAGTGAATCTGCTTTTTCTTTCAGGGTCCGTTTTCCTTCGAGGAGGTGGCCGTGTCTTTCACCGTGGCAGAGTGGGCCCTGCTGGATCCGGACCAAAGAGCTCTCTACTGGGAAGTCATGCTGGAGAACTATCGGAGTGTGGCCTCACTGGGTAAGGATCTTTCGTTAGGTGCCCAAGGTGCCAAATTTGTGCCATTGTGATGTGGCTCGTATCAAAATATTGAAAAGCAACGGAGTGTTTTGTCTCCTGTCCCGCTACTTGCCCAGAGGCAACTGAGGCCATTGTTGTGGCCTATGCTTCCTCTAAGCTGTGGAGTCTTGTGAGTAAAGATTCTACTTGGTGAGCTCCTGGCATTAAAGGTGTGAGAGGGCGATTTGGCTGCTGCATCAATTAGCTTGCTCTGGAGCCTTCCTCCCTGAGCGAAGAAAATAATGTGTGAGCCAGAGGCTTAAAAACTATGAGCTGGCTCACAGTAACTCAGCTTAGAGGGAACACTGGTTGTGGCCATCACCCCAGCCAGAGAAAGAGTCCTGACCTGAGGTAAATGTGGGGTGAAAGGCCCTCAGAAGGACTCTGGAAGGGGCAAGATCCTATTTTCTCTGTTGCTAGGTTTTAAAACAGCCGCCCGGACGGGATTATAAACATCCACTCTGACTGTGATCTGAACGTCATCCGTCCACCTTATATGGGTTGGGATTTTTGGCTTTAATCTTGACCAATTTTTCTGCCCATCCAGGAGAATTTTTATCCTTGCTTGGATTTCTGTCTTTCCCCATATAAGAACGATACTTTCTCCCTCCCCCTCTCTCCCTCCCTCTCCCTCTGTGCAAAAGAAGCCAGAATGATAAGGGAGACCATGGTGGAGACAGACAACAGCCTTGCATCTGAAGAAAGACGGGAGAGTTCCTTAAGGGGATCTCAAGAGAGGATTTCCTTCCCAAGTGAGCTGGGTATCTGTCACGGTTAAGTCAAGGAAACAGGCATGGCATGCCCACGGGACTTTTCTGTTTCACTTCTAAGTGGCTCTTAGTTTGGGAGGATTATGACACCCGCTGGGCAGTCCAGGAGGGAGGCCTTCTGGGGCCTGGAACCTGGAGGTTCGGAAGCTCCTTCTGGGCAAGAGCTTAGCTGTGGCTCTTGAAAGGCAGTGGTCTGCTTAGATCCCAGGTATTCTGAGGAAATGTGTGAGGTTAGTTGAGGTCAGCCAAGCAGGATGAGGCCAAAGGGCTGTCAGTCTTTTCCTACTGCAGCCTTTGGACTGTACCTGCCCTCCCAGGTGCTAATGTTTTCTCTCTCTTTATTCCAGCAGAGGACGATCAGAAGAATGAGGAGGGTGAGGAACTTCATCCGCAATGGCCAGATAAATATAATAATGAAGACTTGAAAGGAAACATCTGGAATCGAGGCAGCCCAAAGAGAAAGAAAGTCAGCCGTTTGGTGGAGAGGAGAGATGCAAGAAAGCATAATGTACATTTTACGAAGCACAATGCAATGAAGACAGGTAAATCTATTCAATCTGGAAAGCGCTTCAAATATAGATCACTGCTTCTTGTGAACCAAAGAAAACAAAGAGGAGAGAAATTTTTTGAATGCTCAGAGTGTGAAAAGAAATTCAGCGTGCGTGGTAATCTACAAGTGCATAAAAGAACCCACACAGGAGAGAAACTGTTTCAGTGTTCAGAGTGTGGAAAGAGATTCAGTCGGAATGGCAGTCTTCAGTATCATCGAAGAATCCACACAGGGGAGAAACCATTTGAATGTTCAGAGTGTGGAAAGACATTCAGTCAGAGTAGCCATCTTCAGTATCATCAGAGAACCCACACAGGGGAGAAACCTTTTGAATGTTCCGAGTGTGGAAAAAGATTCAGTCATAGTGGCCATCTTCTAGAGC
This sequence comes from Gekko gecko, assembly GCA_029375565.1. Lineage (NCBI taxonomy): Eukaryota > Metazoa > Chordata > Lepidosauria > Squamata > Gekkonidae > Gekko > Gekko gecko. The sequence goes on from JAPDNY010000969.1 coordinate 8,504, forward strand.
ATCTAAGAACTCACACAGGGGAGAAACCATTCAAATGCTCGGAGTGTGGAAAGGGATTTAGTCAGAATGGAAGTCTTAAGTATCATCAAAGAACCCACACAGGGGAGAAACCGTTTGAATGTTCAGAGTGTGGAAAGGGATTCTGTCGGAATGCAAGTCTTCAATATCATCAAAGAACCCACACAGGGGAGAAACCATTTGAATGCTCAGAGTGTGGAAAGCGATTCAGTCATAGTGGCCATCTTCTAGAGCACCTAAGAACCCACACAGGGGAGAAACCTTTTGAGTGTTCAGAGTGTAGAAAGACTTTCAGGACAAGTCGCTATCTTCAACTGCATCAAAGAACTCACACAGGGGAGAAACCTTTTGAGTGCTCAGAGTGTGGAAAGAGATTCAGGCAGAGTGGCCATCTTCTAGGTCATCTAAAAACCCACACAGTGGGAAAACCTTTTGAATGCTCAGAGTGTGGAAAGAGATTTAAGCTGAGTGGCTATTTTCAAAAGCATCTGACAACCCACGCAAGGAAGAACCATTTTGAACTCTCTTGAGTGTGCAAAGAGATAAAGTCACAGTGGTACTATTCAAAAGCATTTAAAAAATCCACATAGAGGACAGACCTTTTGAATGCTCAGAGTGTGGGAAGAGATTCAGTCAGAGCAGCTTTCTTCAAAAGTGTGGAAAAGAAAGTGTCTTGTGTTGGTTTTTTTTCCTCTCTGGAAGGGCAGGAAGCTAGGTCAATTTCCAGCCATCGTTTTGCAAATGACTCGGCTTGCCAGGTTCCTGAGGTATTTGGTGTTACGAATCTCCAGGTTATTCTTGGAAATTTCCCAAAATGTTTTCCAGGAGGGCTCTCAGGATTCACCTGTACGCACCAGGATGCACCTGGGTGTTCCAGGGTCTAGCTGTGTGACCTGGGCAGACCAGGCCAAAAGAGGTGGAGAGAGTGATGTAAAGTGTGTGGAGTCAGAGGTTTAATAAAATTGCTTGTTCCAACAAGGGAAGGGTCACTTGGTACAGGTCCTTGGGAGAGGACAGACGGCTGAGCTCTGATCTGCAGACCGGGAGCCATCTTGGCCATGCGACCTGGCCTGCTGGGTGCAGGGAGCCTGAGGTAATTACGGGACATCTTTAGAACCTTTTGCAACTTTCTAAATTTGTACATACCTACTCTTTTTAGAACCAGGGGAAAGAAGGATACATTTATAACCAAGCTTTCTTTGTTCTTCTGAGTGCTGATCTGTTGTTGCGATTTAAATGGGAATGAATTTACTTTTCTTTTAAATAAATCCTTTTTAATATTGGATGTGGCCCTGAGTTTCTGTACCACATAGTCCTCCAATTGCTTGGATATGTTCTTAGTTTCCCAGATTGGGAGGGAAGCGGTCAATGCACCCGTTGTCAACCCTCCAGGGGGAAACTGAAGTTGTGTTTGGCTCCTGTGGAAACCTGGCGCTTGGTAGCAGGAGACCTTGAGGCCAGGCCTCGGATGAGAGTCCTGTTCCTTTCATTCAGGACCTCTAAACTGAGCAGCTGGTGGCAGGAAATGGGACAGTGATACACCAGCCGTGCCTGTGTGACCCCTTAGCCGAACTGGAATCACACAGGCGGAGTCCAACGAGTTAGATGAATATCTGTTTAATGCATTGAAACAGGGGATACAGAGCAGAGTGCCGTAGCACTTAGCAATTCCGAAACCGTATTCTGCCATAACCAGGAGGGGCAGAGGGTCTTATATCCCAAAGGACATCACATATAGTTCATACTTTAAAGAATCTCTAATTGGTACCAAGCAGTTAACATCATACAAGCAGCATTTGACTTTAAACCTTACTATTGGGCTCTCATGTATTGTCTGTGATTACATTTATTGATCTGCTTTTTGGAGAAATGGGAACATCAGGAAACACTGAGGACCTTTCTGACCTTAGTGAAGCTAGTCCCTCTTTCCCTTGTTCCTGAGAAGCCGGGTGATAAAGGTTATGATTCACATTCGGCTTCGCTCTTGACGCCCTTGCAGTTTCTTGAATACACATTCCATTCTTATTGCATCCTAATTCTATCCCCAGCGACCTCTAATAATGCTTTTCCTTAACACACACACATATATACACACACACACACAGGGATTTTTTTGTAGAAAAAGCCCAGCAGGAACTCATTAGCATAATAGGCCACACCCAACAGCAGAAACTCATTAGCATATTAGGCCACACCCCCATGTTACCAGAAGTGTGGTCATCCAGCCTTGTTATTCTGTTTATCTTGTTTGTTGTCAAAACCCAGGGCTTTTTTTTGTAGCAGGAACTCCTTTGCATGTTAGGCCACACAGCCTTAATGTAGCCAATCCTAATGAGTTTCTGCTGTTGGGTGTGGCCTATTATGCTAATGAGTTCCTGCTGGGCATGGCCAACTCAGGAGCCAGCCGGAACTCCGTTCCTGTGCATTCCTGCCCAAAAATAGCCCTGTACATATACATATACATACATACATACATACATATATATATATATATATATATATATATATATATATATATATATATATACACACACACACATATACACACACACACATATATACATACATACATATATATATATATATATATATATATATCTTTGCATACAAAAGGTACACTTATAAAATATATTCTACTATAAGCTTCTCTAATCAGAAGACTGTAGTTTACATACCAAGATCTGGATCTATTAAAATTAAACTTCTGAAGGCACAGTGACAGCTGTCAATATATGAACATGTCAGAGGAAATGTCAGACCCCCACATTCAGAAATCACATTCATTTTCCCCTTGTCCTACAATAGTGAGCATTTTGCCAGCCACAGTTAAAATTGAAGGCATCTAGCCAGAAGAAAAGAGGACTGGTGCTACTACTCTAAATATTTTTACAGTGTTTTCATGGAGAGCATCTCAGCCAGGATTATATAGGAGGCTTGTGCACCTAGTTAAAGAGATAAGACCGGCTTGGCCCTAATACTAACACTCAAAATGGAACCAGAAGTAAGTTCTATAATTTTTTTTTAAAAAAATAAATAATTAGCTAAGAATTTATAAATTAATAATATAAAATAATAAGAATATTCCATTCAGCTCCATGTTTCTTTTCATTTAAAATACCATGGATTTTTTTTGTAGGATAAAGTGTAGAAAATAAGTTAAGCACTGGTTTGCTCTTAACAGACATTGAACTGTACCAGGCTGATACCTTGCCATACACCAGGATTACTCCTGAGGAGGATTAGGATGAAATGAGTATATATCCGGGTGCTCAATGGGACTTTCCTTGTAATTGAGTATGATGGACTTTATTTGTAATTTTGTAAAGTTTTATTGGGAGCGTGATGAACTTTTCCTTGCAATTCTGTAAAGTTTGATTCTTTATACAAGCTGATCTTTACTAAATGTTCTAGTCACTCATGTCACAGTGTTGGCTGTTTGTTGTGTTTCCTATTGGGAGGCTGGCAACCCTAGAAGGAGAGAAGGAAACAGGCTGGGGGGGGGCTTTCGGGGAAGAGGAAAGAGTGGTGGGGAGCAAATGAGGTACTTCGCACAAGTCCTTGCAAATTCCCACTAGGAATGTCATCAGCCTTTGTCAGGACTTCCTTGATGTGCCTTTTTTCTAGGCGAAACAGACTTCCTTGATGTGCCTTTTTTTCTAGGCGAAACAGACTTCCTTGATGGGCCTTTTTTCTAGGCGAAACAGACTTCCTTGATGGGCCTTTTTCTAGGCGAAACAGACTTCCTTGATGGGCCTTTTTTCTAGGCGAAACAGACTTCCTTGATGGGCCTTTTTTCTAGGCGAAACAGACTTCCTTGATGGGCCTTTTTTCTAGGTGAAACAGACTTCCTTGATGGGCCTTTTTTCTAGGCGAAACAGGCTTCCTTGATGGGCCTTTTTTCTAGGCGAAACAGACTTCCTTGATGGGCCTTTTTTCTAGGCGAAACAGACTTCCTTGATGGGCCTTTTTTCTAGGCGAAACAGCCCTCAGCGTTTTTTTTTTTTGGAAAAACAATTTAGTAAGATATATTAAAAGTTCAAACATACATTGAAACCTAAGTTATTTTACCTCTTTTCCTCCTTTCACCCCCCTTAATGGCTTCCCACAGCGCTCCAACCTCCAGCCCAAAACTTATATCTTCTTCCTCCCTCCTTTTCTCCTTAGTCATTTCTACAGGTAACGTATCTTTCAACCGTTATTCTTATACATTCATCTCCCTTTTCTACTTTTCTTAATTTTCAGTAGTTCTCAAAGCAAAGCAAATTGTCCTTTACATCCCAGCATTTCTCTAAATAGTCTTTGAAATCTTTCCAGTCTGCAAAAAATTCTTCTGCTTCCAAGTTTTTAAGTTTCCTTGTCATTTTACCCATTTCAACCATAAAAAGTAATTTCTTTATCCAGTCCCCAATTTCAGGTTACCTTGTCTTGTTTCCAGTATTGAGCATATATCATTCTGGCAGTTGTGATCATCTACCACATCAGTGTTCTTTTTGCCATATTTACTTCTTCCAGTTTAAGCCCCAGAAGTAGTATTTCCGGTTCTTTCTTAAAACTACATTTCACAATTTTTTCCATTTACAGCCCTCAGTGTTTTAACCGATTCTCACAGGGCGGCTGCTTGAGCCCCCTGATCATTTCTGTTGCCCTTTTCTCTCCGCCTCCACTACTCCAAGTGTGAACTTCCCTCCTCTTGGCTTCTGAAGTCTCTTCTCCTGGATGTGTTCTCTGTCCCATCCTGGCCTCCCCCTCCCAAACAGAAAGGGGGATTGAGCATGGCCCAGGAGGAGGCCCAGAACTCTGAGAGTCGGGTCCAGAGGCAGAAATCACAGACCAGAAATGGAGAAATGTAGTTTTTTGGCAGCTTCTGGGATAAATACCAGGGGCCATCAGGAGCTCTCCCGCTGTTGCCCCCCCCAAGCACCAAGAATACAGAGCATCACTTGCCCCAGACCGAGAGTTCCTAAGAACATAAGAGAAGCCAGTGCTGGATGAGGCCAACGGCCCATCCAGTCCAACACTCTGTGTCACACAGTGGCCAAGAATACCATGGGCCATCAGGAGGTCCATCAGTGGGGCCAGGACACCAGAAGCCCTCTCACTGTTGCCCCCCCAAGCACCAAGAATCCAGAGCATCACTTGCCCCAGACCCAGAGTTCCTAACAACATGAGAAGCCAATGTTGGATCAGGCCAGTGGCCCATCCGGTCACAGTGGCCAAAAATACCAGGTGCCATCAGGAAGTCCAGCAGTGGGGCCAGGACACTAGAAGCCCTCCCACTGTTGGCCCCCCCCAAGCACCAAGAATACGGAGCACCACTTGCCCCAGACTGAGAGTTCGTAAGAACATAATAGAAGCCAATGTTGGATCAGGCCAGTGGCCTATCCAGTCCAACACTGTGTCACACGGTGGCCCAAAATACCAGGTGCCATCAGAAGGTCCAGCAGTGGGGCCAGGACACTAGAAGCCCTCCCAAGCACCTAGAATACAGAGTATCACTTGCCCCAGAATCCCTTAAGAACAGAAGAGAAGCCGATGTTGGATCAAGCCAAGGCACATCCAGTCCGGGACACTGTCACACAGTGGCCAAGAATATCAGGTACCATCAGGAGGTCCAGCAGTGGGGCCAGGACACTAGAAGCCCTCCTACTCTTGCCCCCCCACAACCACCAAGAATATAGAGCATCACTTGCTCCAGACCGAGTTCCTAAGAACGTAAGAGAAACCAATGTTGGATCAGGCCAGTGGCCCATCCAGTCCAACACTGTGTCACACGGTGGCCCAAAATACCAGGTGCCATCAGGAGGTCCAGCAGTGGGGCCAGGACACTAGAAGCCCTCCCACTGTTGACCCCCCCCAGGCACCAAGAAGACAGAGCATCCCTTGCCCCAGAGTCCCTATCTATACCTTGTAGCTAATAGCCACTGATGGACCTCTGCTCCCTATGGTTATCCAACTCCCTCTTGAAGCCATCCATGCTTGTGGATGGCTCCAGAGCAAGCCAGTTTACCCCGGGCAGCCAAATTGCCCGCTCACAACTGTAGTGCAAGTAGCTCACAAAAGGGAATGTTTGCCCACAAGACTTACGAGGGAGCATGGGTCCTGATAGTTCGCAAGGGGCAGGGGGGAAACGGCTGTCTGCGACTGGAGGAGCTTGGCCGGAGGGAGGGGAGCCCCCAGCCTTGGACTCCTTGCAAGGGGATGGGGGGGATGCCAGGGAAAAGACTCTCCCTCTCCCAAAGGGTCCTGCAGCCGCCCCACCCGCGACACCACAGGGCGGGGTCTCCGTGCTCTTTTTTGCAAAACCAGGACGGTTCCTGCAGCCCCTTCCTCGGGGCGGAGAGCGCAGACGTCCAGGAATGCAATGCACTGAAGAGGGGTTCCTCTCCAGGATGGGGGGTGAACCATGAGACTCCCCTTCTCCCTCGGATATCCCCAGACGCATCATCCCCCCCTGCCCCACCGTTATAAGGATATCACCCTCAAGCGTTCCTCCACAATGGCCGCCCTAACTTGGAACTTTTACTGCCCTCGGGATGGGGAGCCCTCCTCTTCAGCAAAAGACAGCAAGAGTCCAGGAGCACCTCAAAGACTTTGTGGCAGGGAAGGAGCTTTCATGAGAAGTCGCTTTAAAGAGTGATTCACACATGGAACTCACTGCCCCAGGAGGTGGTGGCAGCTACAAGCATGGACGGCTTCAAGAGGGAACTGGATAAACATCTGGAGCAGAGGTCCATCGGTGGCTATGAGCCACAAGGTACAGATAGGGACTCTGGGGCAACGGATGCTCTGTATTCCTGGTGCTTGGGGGGGGGGCAAGAGTGGGAGGGCTTCTGGTGTCCTGGCCCCACTGCTGGACCTCCTGATGGCACCTGGTATTTTTGGCCACTGCGTGACAGAGTGTTGGACTGGATGGGCCATTGGCCTGATTCAACATTGGCTTCTCTTATGTTCTAATTGTGGGAAGCGACTGGGAATCTTCATTCCCTCTTGTCAGGTGGGGGGAGGGCACTTCTTATATGAACTCTCGGTCTGGGGCAAGGGATGCTCTGTATTCTTGGTGCTTGAGGGGGGATAACAGTGGGAGGGCTTCTGGTGTCCTGGCCCCACTGCTGGACCTCCTGATGGCACCTGGTATTTTGGGCCACAGAGGATTGGACTGGATGGACCACTGGCCTGATCCAACATTGGCTTCTCTTATGTTCTTAGGAACTCTCGGTCTGGGGCAAGTGATGTTCTGTATTCTTGGTGCTTGGGGGGGTAACAGTGGGAGGGCTTCTAGTGTCCTGGACCCACTGCTGGACCTCCTGATGGCACCTGGTATTTTGGGCCACAGAGGATTGGACTGGATGGACCACTGGCCTGATCCAACATTGGCTTCTCTTATGTTCTTAGGAACTCTCGGTCTGGGTCAAGCGATGTTCTGTATTCTTGGTGCTTGGGGGGGTAACAGTGGGAGGGCTTCTAGTGTCCTGGACCCACTGCTGGACCTCCTGATGGCACCTGGTATTTTGGGCCACAGGGGATTGGACTGGATGGACCACTGGCCTGATCCAACATTGGCTTCTCTTATGTTCTTAGGAACTCTCGGTCTGGGGCAAGTGATGTTCTGTATTCTTGGTGCTTGGGGGGTAACAGTGGGAGGGCTTCTAGTGTCCTGGACCCACTGCTGGACCTCCTGATGGCACCTGGTATTTTGGGCCACAGAGGATTGGACTGGATGGACCACTGGCCTGATCCAACATTGGCTTCTCTTATGTTCTTAGGAACTTGGTCTGGGGCAAGTGATGCTCTGTATTCTTGGTGCTTGGGGGGGAAGGGGCAACAGTGGGAGGGCTTCTAGTGTCCTGGCCCCACTGCTGGACCTTCTGATGGCGCCTGGTATTTTTGGCCGCTGTGTGACAGAGTGTTGGACTGGATGGGCCACTGGCCTGATCCAACATTGGCTTCTCTTATGTTCTTATCCCTTCCTGAGCGAAGACAAAAGTGTAGGAGCTGGGGCTTTGCCAGGTCTGGGTTGGAAAATACCTGGAGACTTCGGGGGGGGTGGAGCCAGGCGAGGGCAGGATTTGGGGAGGGGAGGGGCTTCAGCGTGGTCCAATGCCCTGGAGTCCACCCTTCAAAGCAGCCATTTTCTCCAGGGGGACTGTTCTTTGTCAGCTGGAGATTAGCTGTAAAAGCGGGACATCCCCAGGCCCCACCTGGAGGCTGGCAACCCTATGGAGGCTAAAAATCTGTGAGCCATTTTTTTGTCGTGGTTAAGTGCGCGGACTCCAATCTGGGAGAACCGGGTTTGATTCCCCCGCTCCTCCCCTTGCACCTGGCTGGATGACCTTGGGCAAGCCATAGTTCTGGCACAGCTGTTCTTGAAAAACAGCAGTTTCTGTCAGCTCTCTCAGCCCCGCCTACCTCACAGGGTGTCTGTTGTGGGGAGGGGAAGGGAAAGGAGTTTGTAAGCCACCCTGAGACTCCGAGTGAAGGGCGGGGTATAAATCCAATCTCTTCTCTTCTTCTACCTCACAGGGCGTCTGTTGTGGGGAGGGGAAGGGAAAGGAGTTTGTAAGCCGCTCTGAGACGCCTTTGGGCAGTGAAGGGCGGGGTATAAATCCAATCTCTTCTTCTTCTTCTACCTCACAGGGTGTCTGTTGTGGGGAGGGGGAAGGGAAAGGAGTTTGTCAGCCGCTCTGAGACGCCTTTGGGCAGTGAAGGGCGGGGTATAAATCCAATCTCTTCTCCTTCTTCTACCTCACAGGGTGTCTGTTGTGGGGAGGGGGAAGGGAAAGGAGTTTGTCAGCCGCTCTGAGACGCCTTTGGGCAGTGAAGGGCGGGGTATAAATCCAATCTCTTCTCCTTCTTCTACCTCACAGGGTGTCTGTTGTGGGGAGGGGAAGGGAAAGGAGTTTGTAAGCCACCCTGAGACTCTGAGTGAAGGGCGGGGTATAAATCCAATCTCTTCTCTTCTTCTACCTCACAGGGCGTCTGTTGTGGGGAGGGGGAGGGAAAGGAGTTTGTAAGCCGCTCTGAGACGCCTTTGGGCAGTGAAGGGCGGGGTATAAATCCAATCTCTTCTCCTTCTTCTACCTCACAGGGTGTCTGTTGTGGGGAGGGGGAAGGGAAAGGAGTTTGTAAGCCGCTCTGAGACGCCTTTGGGCAGTGAAGGGCGGGGTATAAATCCAATCTCTTCTCCTTCTTCTACCTCACAGGGTGTCTGTTGTGGGGAGGGGAAGGGAAAGGAGTTTGTAAGCCGCTCTGAGACGCCTTTGGGCAGTGAAGGGCGGGGTATAAATCCAATCTCTTCTCCTTCTTCTACCTCACAGGGTGTCTGTTGTGGGGAGGGGGAAGGGAAAGGAGTTTGCAAGCCGCTCTGAGATTCCAAGTGAAGGGCGGGGTATAAATCCAATCTCCTCCTCCTCGCTCAGGATCATTCAGCTGAGAGGGAAGGGATGTACTAAAAGGAAGGACAGGATTGCCCATTGGAAACAATGGGAAAGAGCCGTAATGTATTTCAATGGAGCCCATGGAAGTCAGTTGGCATTCCTGGCTCCCGTTATTTCCAATGGGCCTTCAAGTCTTTCCCATTGTTTCCAATGGGCAATCCTGTCCTTCCTTTTAGTACATCCCAAGAGGGAACCCGGATCTGGTGCATCTTCCCCCTCCCCCCCTCGACTTTGCTGCAAGAATCAAACTCCAGCTGCTGGAAACGGGGAATCTGCAGAGTTTGCAGGTGGAGGCGGCGGGGGGTGGGTAGGGGCTCAGCCAGGATCCCTGGCTCGGCTCCTTGCAGAAGAGGGTTCAAGGGGGCGGGGAGTCTGCGCTCCTAGAGAGGAGGGAGGCGACGGTGCAGTGGCGTCACTTCCCGCCAGAAGCCCCTCCCTCCACAGTGGAGAGGGGGGTCCTAGACTGCCTGCAAGCAGCCCCGGACGGTAGTAGGATCGGGTGAGCTGGGAATGCACCAGGGGCAGGGTCCCTTAGGGCAGCGGGGGAGGGGAGGGGGAGAGAATGCCCCCTTGCAGGAGGGTCTCCCAAGCAATGCTCCCTCTAAGCTATGAGCAAAAACTGTTACTTTTTGTGGGCGACTGCTGGCCTTAAAGTTGCAAGCAGGCGATCTGGCTGCTGCATGAATTTGTTCCTGAGCGGAGACAAAAAACGTGTCCGTCAGCCAGAGGCTAAAAAAAACCGGGAGCTACCCTTCCCACCGCAGTGGTACCTATTTGTCTACTTGCAATTCCTTGCTTTCAAACTGCTAGGTTGGGAGGAGCTGGAACTAGAGACGGGAGCTCACCCCATCATGCGGCACTCTCAGGTCTCCAACTGCTGAACTACTGACCTTCCACAGCCTGCAGTTCAACGTCTTAACCACTTGAGCCACCACAGCTCCTCATTGTGAATTAGCTCAAAGTAAAAGACAACTGGAGGGGGGGCCGAAGCCCTGCTGCAATCTGTGCCCCCCCCCCCACACCCACTACCCCTGATAGGCTATTTACAGAGGTCAGGGCTTTTTTTTGTTGAAAAAGCCCAGCAGGAACTCATTAGCATAATAGATCGCACTCAGTAGCAGAAACTCATTAGCATATTAGGCCACACCCCTGATAGCACAGGCCGTTAGCATATTAGGCCGCACCCTCATGTTGCCAGAAGTGTGGTCATATCCAGCCACGCCCACCTTTTGCTTCTTATTCTGTCTACCTTGTTTGTTGTCAAAACCCAGGGCTTTTTCTGGTAGCAGGAACTCCTTTGCATGTTAGGCCACACACCCCTAAGGTGGCCAATCCTAATGAGTTTCTGCTGTTGGGTGTGGCCGGTTATGCTAATGAGTTCCTGCTGGGCGTGGCCAAGTCGGGAGCCAGCTGGAACTCCCTTCCTGTGTGTTCCTGCCCAAAAATAGTCCCGACAGAGATGCTCCTGGTCCATAGGTTCCTACCAGGATCCTAGCAGTCTATTATTCTGAGTTCCCAAGCTGGGTCTGTCAATTTCGGGCCCAGGACATAACATAGCTCACACTATCTCAGCTTAGAGGGAACGCTGCTCCCAACAATTTGGGGAGAGGGCTTGGCTCTGAGTCGCATGTGGTTGAATCCCGGACAGTGCCTGAGCCTCTTTTCCTGCTTTCTCAGACCACCTTCCCTATTCAGGAGATGTAAACATGAACGGGCGAGGCTGCCTTGCGATCTGCCATACAGGGGAAGGCCTTCTTTGGAGGCAGCTGAACAGCACTTCGATCCTCTGGGGGCGCAGCCCTGGGCAGCGTTACTCTGGAGTAGCCCCACTGAGCTTCATGGGGCGTTGCTGACGGCAGCCCGGCTGCAGCTCCTCCTGGAAAGGAAGGGGGAACACATCTTTTTCTTCTTCTTCCTCTGCAGCACTGCAAGAGTTAAACTCACAGAGCTGCTCGCTGGGGAGGACAAGCAAGGAGTGTTGGGTGGATCAGAAAAGAGGAAAGGCTCTTTCCCGCGGGGGGTTGGGGGTTGGTCTTGAAGGGCGAAAGAGGAGTTAAAGGGCTTCAGATGAGCAGCAGTGGGGAAACGTCTTGCAGCCGGATCTCGGGAAGTTTTACTTTGGAGTAAGAGTCAGGTGGAGTAGCCCTGTTGGTCTGAAGCCGCAGAACAAAGTTTACGTCCAGTGGCACCTTGAAGACCCACAAAGTCTAATTCACGGGATCAGCTTTCGTGGAAAAGCACTCTTCCTCAGATACAGTGAAGCAGAATTTCCTCGACCATTACCTATACGGGGTGGGACGGGGGTTCTTGTCAGGGAGGGCCATTTAGAGTCAGGCTACAGAAGTACTGGCTTATTCTAGCGGAGACTGGATGTAAGAAAGGTCTGTGAAAGGCAGTAGATTAGCATACAAATACAAGAAGAAGAAGAAGAGATTGGATTTATACCCCGCCCTTCACTGCCCAAAGGCGTCTCAGAGCGGCTTACAAACGCCTTTCCCTTCCCCTCCCCACAACAGACGCCCTGTGAGGTAGAAGAAGAGAAGAGATTGGATTTATACCCTGCCCTTCACTGCCCAAAGGCGTCTCAGAGCGGCTTACAAACGCCTTTCCCTTCCCCTCCCCACAACAGACACCCTGTGAGGTAGAAGAAGGAGAAGAGATTGGATGTATACCCCGCCCTTCACTACCCAAGGGAGTCCCAGAGCGGCTTACAAACTCCTTTCCCTTCCCCTCCCCACAACAGACGCCCTGTGAGGTAGAAGAAGAGAAGAGATTGGATTTATACCCCGCCCTTCATTGCCCAAAGGTGTCTCAGAGCGGCTTACAAACGCCTTTCCCTTCCCCTCCCCACAACAGACACCCTGTGAGGTAGAAGAAGGAGAAGAGATTGGATTTATACCCCGCCCTTCACTGCCCAAAGGCATCTCAGAGCAGTTTACAAACTCCTTTTCCTTCCCCTCCCCACAACAGACACCCTGTGAGGTAGAAGAAGAAGAGGAGACTGGATTTATACCCCACCCTTCACTGCCCAAAGGTGTCTCAGAGCGGCTTTCAAGCTCCTTTCCCTTCCCCTCCCCACAACAGACACCCGGTGAGGCAGGTGGGGCTGGGAGAACTTCTGACAGAAACTGTCCTTGAGAGAACAGCTGTACCAGAGCTTGTGACTGACCCAAGGTCACATCAGCAGGTGCAAGTGGAGGAGTGGGGAATCAAACCCGGTTCTCCCAGATAAGAGTCCGCGCACTTAACCACTACACCAAACTGGCTCTTGAGAGTTAACAAACAGATGTGAGAACAAGGTTTGAGTCCGGTATACCTACAAGACAAATAAAGCTCTATTCTGGGTGCAAGAATGAATTTGAAGGAGTGT